>JBBPME010000027.1:0-109881 GCA_038090155.1 Rossbeevera pachydermis
GTTAGTGTAAAGATAGGTCAGACACAGCTTGGTCTGTGCGCATGTACCAGTAGTATATAAAGTGAATGCACCCCAGCCAGACTCCTTAGTCTGTTCTGGTTGATACCCGACCATCAATAGTCCCCCCTTCTCTTGAGTTATTAGTCTTTGAGGTGACCTAGTGTGCCATTCCTGTATAGGTTTGGTCGTTGCCAACACCAGCCAGACTCCTCAGTCTGTTCTGGTTGATTTCCGACCACAATAGTATTCCCCTTTTCAGAGCTTGAACTTTGAGGTGACCTAGTACCTTATCTGTATAGATTTGGTCATTGCCAACACAAGGACAAGGGGTCTTGAAGGATGAGGGATCAAGACAACAAAGGGTTGAGGGGACTGAGGAAGTCTTGAGGATCGAAGGGATCAAGACAACAAGGTTCTTCGGGGGTTGAGGGATTGAAGATGAGGTTCTGAGAGCGACAAAGACAACCTGTAAAGCTTGGATAGAGCTTAAAGGTTGAAGTGTCCTTTCAAGTGCAGGATGAGGTCACACAGAGAGTTCAAGGAACAAGGGATATATTCACCAAGACGTATCTAGGGGATACTTGAGGAGGTCAAGGTTAGAGAAAACTAGAGATGATGTCAAGTCACTTATAAATAGGAAAAAGGAACAATAAGAAGGGCAGTGATTGGTTGACTAAAGTGGTGCCATAGAACACTATGGAATATGGTGGAATGGATAGGTAATCCACAGCGTGAATGATAGGAAGCTGTGGAAGACTAAGTGTACATTGAAGCAATGAGAGAAAGAGGAATGTATGGTTAGGAAAAAGGGAAAGAAGAGAAAGAAATAAGGGGTCCGTATGAATCATAATAGCAAACTTCTGATGCCTGTCCCAAAGCTCATGTCGGAGCTCATCCAGATAGATGGTGCTTTGATGCTGAATGATGAAAAAGACAAAGACCACATCTGCCAAGCTACTAAGGACTTGAGGGCAGCCAATTGAGCATGAGTATCTACTGAGTGGGTTTGTAACCATGCCATATTTTTGAATAAAAAGTGAGAGTTCAATAAATGAGGGATTTCTTGATGCCTAGAATGTGACAGATATGCTTGATGCTGTGGTTTTCACTATACAAAAGCAGTATTTGAGTTTTGACACTAGTAGACACAATGTGAAAGTGTCCTGGCATGGATGGTGGTGATGGTGCAAAACAAACCTTGCTTGCTCAGCAATCAGTCTACTGAGCTGCACCTGGGGTCCTTCCCAGCAGTCTCCGAGGCACAATTTTGTATTCCACTGACTTTTGCAAACCACTGGATCAACCCAGGTCCATCAATTTGCTTCCAGTAAAACCTTGCAATTCCTATAATTAATGCTCTGTAAACCTGGACCCATAGGGGTCCAGGAATAAACTCTCTGAACAACATTATTGTTCAGCTGTTTATATTGTGGGCTCTGATCCTACAGATCCCCACTGATAGAAATTGAATGGTATAACTAACTAAATAAGCCAAGTCATCTATTAATTCACTTGCACTTCCCTTCCCTTTCCCCTTATGCCCCATAAGCCCCAGTTTGTCTTTACCATGACTCGTGGATCAAAGTCAGCAACTTCCCACTTCTCACTTCCGAATGGATTTTCGCCAGGAACAATCACCCATTCGAACTCATCAGCAATATCAGGGGCCTGATCGAGGGATCGGATATCTCGTTCAATGTCTGCTGGCGAGAAGCCCGTGACAAAGATTGGACATCTAGTAGCAAGAAGGGCAGGGACAACTGGACCCCATTCGGTAGGAGAGGATATTTGTAAGCAGCGGTTTCCATCAAGATCTAATGTTGATGATGGCGACGGGAAGCCAAAGCCTGGAGAGAATAGGAAGAAAAGATCGGTATATGGATCAAGCGTGTCCTGAAATTGCTCATGGACTTCCATATAGTTCGCCTGCATCCCAGTAATTGTCAGCTGTGGAGAGTATGGGACCGTATACGATGGGACCCCGTAGAGTTTCAGCGATGAACGGGTCCGTTTCAGAGGCACTATTGGCTTTGGAGTGGGCGGCTCGTAAACGTTTGGAACGTACAGTGACTCTTGCTCTTGCTCTGGAGTGGGCTTCGCCGCAGCAGAATCACTCTCAGGAGTTTGAGCAGGCGTCTGTGGTCGAGGTCCTGGTTCCTTTCCTAGCTTTGGAAGAGAGACTTGAGGCCCAATGAAATATAAATGAAAATGACAAGACGGAAACAGCAAGCAGAGTTGTTCCCAAACGTGGGGAGGAAGCGAGGACTCTGCGCGTGCTCCAAGCATAAATATCCGGATTTGGGGCTTGGTAACACCAGCTTCTTCAGTGTCTGGCGCACCGGGAGCAACATGTAATGTCGTACGCAACGCTATTATGTAAATCAGACGCTCAACGTCAGGCAAGTACTTTGGGAGTGACTTTCGACTCACCGGCCAAAGACCGGCTACCCTCAGGTGTGACACGGTTATTGTTCAGGGTCAGTCCACTGTTCTGATGGAGAACAGAACCGATGGTGATCGGATAGGTAAGTAGTTTGCTCGCATGCCTCCTGGATTGTTCGGTATCCATCGAAGCGAAACCGCGTGTATACCAAAAGAGGTCCCAGTTAGCAAATGAAATAGCTTCCTCGTATGCTTGTGGCCCTTTTGGAGACATCAAACCAATGTAATCGGAATCTGTCGCACTGTACGTACCAGGGAGCTCGAACTCATGCATTCGGCGGCCACTCCGAAGATCGTGTTCGTCCTCGTTGACCTCCCGAAGCCGTGAACAGAATTTTGCATGATCTTCGTCTACTTCCCAATGCTCTCCGGTGCAATGCGTTGGCCAGCCGCAGTCAGGACACTCGAACTTGACGCCCAGTTGTTTTGTCTTGGTGGTACCATGCGCGTGAGTAGCATGACTGGACGCGCAAACTGGGCATGGAGCGAGAGAGCGGATGGCTTCTGCACGAGCCCTAACTGCGGGGAACGGGGATTCGGAAAATGGATGGAACAGGTCATCCTGGTCAAGAGTTGCAGACAGCGTAGGTTTAGATTTTCGAGCAAAGCTGAAAAAAAGCCTCTGAGCCCGAAATCCTTGAATGCAGACACGAGAATTTGGAGCCCGTATACGTATCGAAGCGCCTATGAGCGGGAACCGAGAACGAAGGCATACAGACATCGCACCCAGTTTCAGAGGGAATGTTCAGAAAAACTTGGAGTGGCAGCAACACACGATGTCGGACCGGTTGCAACGTTCTTACGTCATCGATATCACTCGGACTTCAACCTACTACCACTATGACAGCAAGAATAGCTACGATTTCCAGGATAACAAACGAAACAAAAATAGACGTGTCTATCAATCTTGACTGCACACCAGGTTCTGGCTTGGCGCAGAACATTGACATTTCAACGGGCATTGGCTTTCTGGACCATGTAGTGGCTTCTCGGTAATCTAATCACGAAACTAAGACTGATCAAACTGATCATTCAGATGTATCATGCCCTGGCAAAACACGGAGGGATGTCGTTAACCATGAAGTGCGAAGGAGATCTGTGGATCGACGATCACCACAGTGCAGATGAGTATTCCTTTCTTACTCAGACACGAAGGTCCAATGATCGACACACAAGATAGCGCGATTGCATTAGGCACCGCTTTTAAGCAAGCCCTAGGAGAAATAAAAGGGATCAGGCGGTACGGTACAGGTTTTGCACCGCTCGATGAAGTATGTGATTACTGTTTGAAATCCTGTGGCTGAGATCACACTTCGGTTCCAGGCACTTTCCAGAGCAGTGATCGACATTTGCTCCCGTCCTTATTGTGTGACCGAGCTCGGATTGAGACGCGAGAAGATTGGAGACCTCTCGACAGAGATGATCCCACATATCTTTCACTCTTTTGCAATGGCAGCTGGAGTGACTCTCCACGTTGATGTTATTCGGGGAGATAACGACCATCATCGGTATGTTATCAGCGACAAGCCATATGACTACTTACGATGTTCCCAGGTCTGAGTCTGCATTCAAAGCGCTGGCACTCGCGATCAAACAAGCCATCGAGCGAACTGGTGGGAACGACATACCAAGCACGAAGGGTGTGCTTTAAATCCCCACCAATGCTATATCCTCACGTTCTGCAATACTCATGTTTAACGGGTGTAGAAGCATAGCATATTCGAGTAGGAAGTAAAAACTATGTAATGTTGAAATGGGATACATATAAACAGGACCCGGGCCCCTCGAGAACTAAACCAAACATTCACCGACTCGCATTCACGACCAGAAAGTGCATCTCTTTTCTGGTGGAGGGTTCAACTACTTGGAGGGTCAAAGAGGCATAATTCGAGAGGATATGATTTCCTGACCTTGGCCCACTTCGAACATTTGAATGCTTCAGCAAATTCAGGGATGTTGGAGACCGTGCCCTCCGTACGGTAACGATTCGGTGAGTGAGGGTCGGTTCGAATTCGTTGCACCTGACAGGGAAGGTCAACGAATGATCCAGGACTCCAGGAGGTATACTCACTGCATCTGCTGGTCGGTTGTTCATAGCCCATGT
Organism: Rossbeevera pachydermis; assembly: GCA_038090155.1. Taxonomy (NCBI): domain Eukaryota; kingdom Fungi; phylum Basidiomycota; class Agaricomycetes; order Boletales; family Boletaceae; genus Leccinum; species Leccinum pachyderme. The sequence goes on from JBBPME010000027.1 coordinate 4,547, forward strand.
CCGAGCAAAGGAAATGAAAAATAGTTGTTCCCTGCAGATGGTCGGTATGGGACATTCTGGGTGAGATAGGGCGTATCTCACCTCGTATAATCCAATCCTGGAAGCAGATATTCATGCCCAGCATCATATGAATCTTCGTACTGAGCTTTCCAGGCGCGGTAGGCTTGAATAAGCCCAGTATCGCCGATGTTTTCACCGGACGTACTGTAGAGCAGGTCAGCAATCTCTGTGACATTTCTCATTACGAACTCACAGATTGCCCTATTGAATGTGTGTTCGTAAAAGAGTTAGATACGAATAGATATTTGCTACTCACGTTGACATGTACGACTCCGCCTCTGCCATCATCCACAGTGTACCCTGTCTTTCGTCAGAAAGTTCGAAGCACGAAAATCGAAAATATGTACCAGAATACTGTTCGACAATACAGTCTTGACGAATTTGATAAGCATCGCTTGTTTGACGAGTCCACCACTCTTCTAGCTTTCCTTGTTGATTGTAAAGGCGACCAGCGGAGTCAAAAGCATGCTATACCCTCCATGAGTTGTTGTGTAAGCAGAGCGACAAGTTGCACCAACCGTAAGCTCATGGGCAGCAACCATGCCGAAGGAACCATAAGATAGATACCCTGGCCTGAAAAACGATAAGAATAAAATCATCTCGGTTATTCTGCTACATACCACTCGGTAGAGAAGAAGGGTGGTTGTAGAATACCCGCAGGGAAGACAATCTTTGCGAACAAATTTGAATACGAAAATATGGGCAAGCAACGAGGATTTGCTCACCTCGTTGGCTGTAGGGTTGTAGTAGGCATTCACTGTGGCCGGCGTCATTTCCCATTCGTCGAGATTCCTTGGCTTTCCTAGTCTTTGCCACATCTTGTAAACCTTGGACGCTCTGGCATATGAAGTCAGAGATTTCTTTGCGTGATGCACACATATGGACTCACGCGGCACTCAGCATGTTCTCGAAGAATATGTCCACATGAACCTTGACGAGCGTATAATAGCTCACGAGAGATCGGGCATCGCGGGTATCAGGGTACAGCGGGAAGCCAACCTTCTTTCGAATGGCCTCTGCTTTTTCGCGGGCCCTTTCGGCCGATTCCCCATCCATCCATTCGATCCGTTCCAAAGAACTCTCAAATGCACCAACGATGTCTGCATAAAATAGTAAGCATCACAATACTATTTGGCGCAACACGCTGCATACCGGATATGATCTGAGTGGCCCTATCCCTTGAGTCACTTGGGAATGTCTCGTTGACAAAATACCTGCCCGTGGCAAAGCCCATGGCACCTTCTACTGCACGCATGCAAAACTCTGATCGCTCCCCCACAGCACCTGGTCTTAGTCCGCTGAGAACTTCCTGCAGCTGTCGTACAGCCTTCCACGCATCCGTCGTCATGCCCAAATTTGGCGCATATTCTAAAGCAGCACGGACGACAAGATATGCCTCGATGACATCGGAAGACGTGCGATCCAGAATTCGCGACAATGAACTTGGGTATGGCTTGTAAGTAACGATGACACGACTAGGGAAGAAACGGGGGGTAAACGTGGCAAAGTAATCCGGAAAGTTGATTTGAGGAAGAGAAGCCTTGAGGGCGTTGATGCCGGTGGGATTATAAGTGCCAAAGGGATCTTGCTCCAACTTGTCTTGATCTAAAGTGGCTTCTGCGATTTCGGACTCGAATCTCACTACTTCCCGCGCAAGTTCACGTGCCCTGAGGAATGGATCTTCGGTTGGCTTGCGGGTATCACTATCGTCGTCGTCGTCGTCGTCGCCATCCCACGGTGGCCATGGCCAAGGAGGCCAAAGATTTCCTTCTGCTTCGACCTGATCCGTCTGGAGGATGCTATCCAAGGGTTCACTTGACTCATTCATCATATCCATGACTTCGTCATCGTGCAGGCTGACCAACAGTTGCTCGATGACATCTTGGTAAATGCTGAGGACGGTTTGGTCCTTGTAGTATTCCTGGCGAAGATGAATAAAAAGAAAGGTCACGTGCGGCCTTCTAGCGTACCTTTGAGGGCAACCCCAAAGTAGGTTGCGTGAACCAGAGCGTCATATCGTTGGGATCCATACCGGCATCACCGTCGATATAAAATTGGAATAGGGCATCGACGCCTGCGAGAGGGATGTGGGGGAAGCAATGATGTGATGTAAAATAATGCTTACCTCGGGAATGCATGTAACCAAGCGCGTTAGAAAGACCTATCCTTGGATTAAGGGATTTGATATCGACACGTTTGCCACGGTATACCTTCCTGATAGTGTTCACAAATTGTTGCAGGGGTGCTTGGCCGAGATAATCCAGTTTTGCCTCGTCCATGCAAGACACGTAGAGGGTGCGAAGAGTGAGAAGCAACTGGCTGTCCCAGGAATCATCGTATATGCTTGTGTCAGACTCTAAGATCTTTTGAATAACCTGCCAATTCTGCTCTGAGAGGACGGAAAAGGAGTTTACGGCTCCCTTGTCCCCGGGGATGGGATGGGACGCCATCCACCCGCCATCTGGGGGATTATTCAGCGCTAGAAGTGGAGAATGGGCCCGACTCACTAGCAAAATCGTAGAAATCCTCGCACGGATCGTAAGAGGCATCTAGCGAAGACAGTATGGATGCTGCGAGGATGATGCACTCCTTGGTGAGACAGACTTCCTGTAGAGTGGTGAGGGGGCTGTGCACGTCGTATGGGGAGGCATACCTTTGATGGTCCGGGAAGGGGAGCTTGTGGAGGACCGGTCGGTTCGGGGCCCACGATGACGGTGCGTGTGACATGATCAGTGGTGGTATAAGTGGAAACCGAGGTATGGACTGCGGTGGTGGTAGTTGTCTTAGTGGAGGTCTCTATGGCGGTTGTGATATCAAATATGGTAGAAAAGGCGGTGGAGACCGCAGTGGAGACCGCGGTGGTGGTGATTGGAGAGATGAGGGTGGTAGCGGCGGTAGTAGTGCTAGTGTGTGTGACCGTCTGGGTCGTTGTTTCTGTTTGCGTACCATTACCATTGCCATCATTCCCATTCTTGAGGTTGAGCTTGTGTTGAGCGCCGGCAAATAGACCGATAAAGACGGAGCTTATGAGGAGGAGGATGAGCACCTCGACGAGGAGGACCTTGGTGAGGCCGGTGAGGGGCTCGTGGACGATGTCGGTGAGACGGCCGGGTGGAGGCTGGTGTGGTTCTGGCTGGTCGGGGAGAGCGCGCTCCCTGTCCTCGCCGTTGTGGAGAAGCGGGGCGGCCTCTGTGAGCGGGGGTGAGTGGGCAAGAGAAGAAAGAGCGGCGATGGCTCACCATGATCACGAGTATTTGGAGAGCGCGGGTTTGGCGACCGAGGTGGGCGGTCCGCCATGAATGAGATGTGGTCGAGTGCGAGGCCAGTGCTGAGTCTTAAGTAGCCTCAGTCGCGTGCTCGCCGTGAGTACCCCACGCGGTGTCCAACACGAACACGTGACATGGTCTTCCTCCCTCCACCCCATCTCGCGTCCTCTTCGCGTCCCTCTTATGGCGCCGCCTACGCCGCCATCCTCGCCGCACACCGCCGCTCTCCGCTCTCCTCCGCCTCTTCCGTCATCCTCCTCGTCGCACCCGATGTCGACGCCCTGTGCGCCGCAAAGATGCTTGCACAGCTCTTCAAACAGGACGACGTCATGCACAGGCTCATCCCCGTCTCAGGCGTCGCAGAGCTCGAGGCCATGAAGGACGAGCTTGCGACTTACAACGAGGTGTCGCCCTTTCTCTTCCAGGGGAGCTTCGTTTTGACTCTGACAAGCTGCATACACTCATCCTCCTCAATATGGGTGCCATCCTCGACCTTCCCTCTCCAGACTGGTTTGGTGAATTTGGCGCGCATTTGACCGTCCACGTAATCGATTCCATTCGACCACAGAATCTCGCCACTTTGTTCGGTGGTGGTGATATCGCTGATCGCATCGTGCTCTGGGACGACGGTGAAATCGAAAACATGGATCCTCAAAGAATGGCCTGGGAAGCCCTCGAAGTCCGTATCCTCATTCCGTCGTCAGAGCTCTCCCGCTAACGGCTTCCTAGTATGAACCAGAGCCAGATTCGGACGATGATGCCTCGGATTTCGGTTCGGACGATGACCTCGAAGACAGTTCGAGGACAGGCTACGACTCCACTCAAGGCACCCCATTTCGGAAGCGCAAACATGATACTCTCGGTCAACATGAGGCAAAACGACCAAGGCTAGAAAACGTTGTTCTCCTTCCTCGTATCCTCCCTCCTTCTCTTTGACACTACTCCAGCAGCCAAGCCGAATGTCCAGAGAGCAGCGCGCCGCCTATCAAGCAATAGTACAAAAGCATTATGCGAGTGGCTCGTGGTACAGTCAGAGCGCCTCTGCCACAATCTATATTGTCGCCACCGTCCTTGAGCGCGCAGACTGTGATATCCTGTGGTGTGTGCAATTCAGTCAGGAAATGTCCGTTTGCTGACCATCCTGCAGGCTTGCAATCCTTGGCCTCACATACCAGTATACCACTTCCCGCATATCACGCGAATTTTACGAAAAATATCATACAATCTATTATGACGAGGTGTCACGGCTAAATCCACTCCCAACAGAAACCACAAGCAATATGGATACGGTCACAGCCCTTGGTCCAGACGATCTGTCAATACGATCTACCGAAGAACTGAGATTCACCCTCCTACGTCACTGGACACTCTACGATGCCATGTTTCACTCCAGTTATGTGGCAGGGAAACTTGGAATCTGGAAAGAACGAGGCCGAAAGCGGCTTACAGGCTTACTTGCTAAAATGGGGTGACTGCGATCTTCACACTCCGTTTCGGTGATCCTAACTTCGTCTGAGTCAGGTTTTCAATACCACAAACTCAACAGTTGTATGCCCACATGGATCTCGATCTCAAGCATCAGCTGCGATCCAAGCTCGATGCCATCGCCCCAGAGTATGGTCTTGTCGAGCTCACATACCCATCCTTTGTTCGATGTTTTGGCTATCGTGCCTCTCCTCTGAGTGCTGCCGATGCTGTCGAGGCTATCAGCGCACTCTTGGATGTGGCCGGTGGCATCAGGATGGAGGTAGAGGTGGAAGGAGCCCGGCACGGCGGAGAATGGTTTGGCAGCGGACGCGTGTGGGAGGGCAGCAATCGCTCTGGCATGCATGAGGATAGAGAAAGCGGGGCTATATCAACCGGAGAGTGTGGTGGCGATGTCATGGATGACGATGCGGAGGAACGCACAGAAGTCCCTTGGTGGGTTAAGAACTTCTGGGCAGCCTATGATGCCCTCGCCGAGTAAGTTGCTATCCTTCTCGGTAGATTGTAATCTGAATGTTCTAGCATTGTGCCTCTCCGAGAGGCGCTCTCGCTGTCCATGTCACTCCATCGGGCTATCATCCGCCAGGGAACCTCGATAATCGACAAGCAAGACATACGTACTATGCGCTCTCATCGTGTTGTTGTTCTGTCTCAGGGACCCGATCTTGCACTATTTGCACATCCCGGCATGCTCTCCCGTCTAGCACTCTGGTTAATTGATGCTTTGAGGGACAAATTACCAGGGACTAAGCTTGCTCGGGGGAAGAAGAGCTTACCATTCGTCCTGGCATGCTTGAACGAGAGGACAGAGACATATATTGTTGTAGGGGTTATGGGTTCACTAGAATTGGGAGATGTAACAAAGAAGTGGGTACTTCAAGCACTCCATTATGGACGCGATGAGCTGAAGTCTAGTGATCAGCGAATTTGGTCTGGCGTTCATTAACGCCAAAGAACGTTGCAACGCCCGGTCGTCTCATAACTCGTTCAATACAAGTGTCCTCGAAATTGATCAGGGTGATCTGAAGGTGTTTCTAGAGGCATTGTGTGAGGTGGGCGAGGGATACTAAGTACGATCATGTTGTGCCAAATGTTGTATAAGCTACTCCCCAGAACTCCACCCGAAACCAAAACCATGCCTATCATGAGTGTAAGTATGCAAAATGGTCAAATCAGCAGAAGTAACCCACCCTCCTTCAGAATGCCTGGAGAAATAATCATAGTCAATGTTGACTGAAAAGATAGAATCAGATTGAATACAGATTTATTCAGGTACTGGACGATCTTACTGGCCATGGCCAAGACGAGCTGTTCTCGTGACCATCAACACCAATTCATGATCCCCACGAAGATTCGACTTACCGCCCTTTCATCAACAGTTAAGTCTCTCGCAACGTTGGACTTGTGCAAAATTTGCTCATTCCTCTCACTTACGGTGTAGACCTGTTCATCCGGTCCGCGGAAGGATACAGTGTATTTCCCAGTGTCCGTGAATATCTGTAATCAAAAAGCATTGATTCGCACCCATCTGGAGGCCATCTCCGCTATCTTACCTCTCTCCCAAATCCCCTGAATGCTCTGTTAACGGTAGCGATGCCTTGGCCCTGAGCATCTCGTAGAACAAAATGCCAGGCCCACAGCCCCTCGTCTATGCGAGCAAACTGGTTAAAATGATCTCCCGATGTAGAAGCCTCGGGTTTGGAGCTTGAATCATCAAGAGTAAGGACTCGGTGAGGAGCAGACCTAGATATCGATGAAAAGTGGGACGTTGTCGAAATGAGCAAATGATTGCGGTATTCCAATATCGGTGACAATCCCATCAGCCCAGCCCAGCGAGTAGAAGGAGATTGAGATTGAACGTCGATTGACCGGGCGGTATTATCCAAAATCATAGATGCCGTGATGGGTAATCTAGGACCATGAGCATTATAGAAACCCAAAAAAGAGGAACACGTACAACAGTTGCAGGCCCGCAATTTGGTCATGAGTAAGACCAAGGGGTGTGTGGGCATAGGGGGCCAGTAGTCAAGTAAAAGCCCCGAGAATTAAATAAAATAAGAATACGGTAATTTTGATCCAGAACGAAGTGGTAAACGGATATCAAAAGGAAAAGAATCAGGCAATAGCATCAGAGAGATATAGAGAAATGAAAGATGGTCAACAAATAAATACAGATCGAAGAATTTGTTATCAATGCAACAAGTACATCCACGTTGAAAGTGCCGTTTATCGAACAATGGAAAACCATATAGGACCTGCATCAGAGTCCGAAGGATGGTGAGACAAAGTTTGATTAACAACACGAGCCAATACACACATACATCGATCGATCCGGTTGACACAATCGCGGAACGGACGGAATCAACATCAAGGATATGGAAAGGTACAGTCCATCCAGCAACATGATGAACGCATGAATGGGGAAAGATAGGTGAGATACCACGCGATGATGGGCGTAGGAATCGTGGAGGTAGCGAGGGACATGGGTTTGCCGCAGGATTCCATGACATCACAATAGGAAATCAGGTAAATGGGGAATTCGTTGCCATGATGAAGATAGAAAGTTTCAACCAGACGCAGTGGGTCGAATTTTGTTGTTCGGACAATGAACCATATGATGACTCCCGATCAGTCGGTCTCCTAGAGCCTTGCAGAGAGATGACAACACACATACCGCAGGAATAAATCATATCTCCTCCTCCACAGGTGCCATTCCTGCTGCGCCTCTGCGAATGTGTCCAGAGGGAGCTCCCCATCCGGAGCGGAAGTGAGGTAATCTCTTGGTCGCTGAACGAACATACGAGAGTTTATCCAAGAAAACGGGCGACGAATCTGGAAGCAATTTGTAGGCTGATATCGCGTGCCGAGTTATTGATACACACCCAAAGAACCGGTGAACCTTCAGTGTCCATGACTAGTGCTCGGAATGGCCTGTGCGTCCTAAACACCTGTCTCGCGAACATCGAAAATAGACCACGCGGTTCTTCGACAATATATCCGAGCGCTTCTCCAGCAGGGTTTGCTTTACGGAAGTCTGGTGAGCAACTGGAGGCTTCCCAGTAGAAACCCGAACGCACTCATGACGTATCGGTTCGACTGCTCAAAACCCATGAATATGTTCAACATTTCGACCTGTCTGGTTAAAGGTAAGATTGAGCAGGACAAACTTATCATCTCTACTACCTCGTGATCACAAGTTCATCGTTATTCAATAGCAGACACTTCAAGCCAACCTCAGGATCAGCGGTGAGGCGTGATTGGTTTGCAGAGGATTTCTCCTCGTGGTCAGACGAGGTCCACGGACGGTCTTCTGGAGGAAGGCCCAGCTGAGGTCTGCGCGACATGCTACCTCGAGAACTCCTTCCGAAACCAGTGGTACGATTCGGAAAACGGGAGAGGGCGTATGTCCGACATTGTTGAGCCAGTCTAGACGTGCAGAAGGGCGGACAACTTCGAATAACGAACGTAGCCATCTGTTCTGTACAATTCCCGCGGTTGTGGCAAATGGCAAATTTCAGAATTTCGGGACTCGTACGCTACCACTAATGCATCAGCGGGCGGTCGTCCGTTGCGTTCCAAGGCACGCTCGATCCGCTGCTACGGCAGCAAAAATACAGGTGGGTCATGGTTCAGTCGGTGCACGCGAAAGTTCACAACCGGACAGAAGCCTATTCTGAGGCAAACACCTTGGTCGGAAGCATATTCAGCTCCTGAGCCCGGTTCCATTCCCCCTCGCTTTCCTTCCAGACAGCGACCGGTAGAGCCTACCGAACTCGGTCGCTCGCGCGCCAGCTCTACCGCTCCACCTCAGTCGATCCCACGCGTTGCATCCCGTCGGCCTTCGTCTCGGTCCAATGAAAGTAGCTCCTTCCGCTCCCCTTTAACCGACTCTGGTCCACCTTCACACTCGTTTAAATTAAAACTTGAACGTGGTTCTCTTCGATCTGGTGATGCTGTTGCTAGAGCCAATACCACGGAGATAGATCGCAGACGGGGAAAGCAAAAGGAAAGAGACAGGGATAGGAAATCCCAGTCCAAGAAAGCACAGACGGACCTTTACATTCCATCGACCGTTTCGGTTGGACAATTGGCCAGGTTATTGAACATCCGATTGCGTATGGTCAGCATTTTTTGGTTCCCGGACAAAGTGGACTGACGTTGTCTTGTTCCAAGGTACACTTCAACGCAAAATGGAGCAGGCAGGAATGTACGAACAGTCTTCCTATGACTATGGTTAGCGATCACCCTCTCATCACCATAAAGTTCCAATCATACGTTATCTTAACAGTTTTAACATCTGACTATGCTGCTCTATTCGTACAAGAGTTTGGTCATAACCCGATAATTAACGATGAAGCCGCTTTTGACATATACCCTCCGTAGGTATTACGTTGACATTCCAAACTCTTGCCCGCTGAGAATGATTCATTGACCGCATTATCCATTTATAGGCCACCAGCGGTGAACCCGCATCTTCTAACAATTCGCTCACCCATCGTGGCTATTATGGGTCATGTTGATCATGGAAAAACTACGCTTCTCGATAATCTCCGTTCCTCCTCTGTTGTTGCTTCCGAAGCAGGTGGTATCACGCAGCACATTGGTGCCTTCTGTGTTCCATTGAGCATAAGTGGTGACTCCTCGCCATCGTCAGAGGCGGGTGATCGTCTAATCACATTCCTGGACACTCCCGGACACGCTGCCTTCTCTTCCATGCGCGCTCGTGGAACTTCGATAACCGATATTGTTGTTCTGGTTGTGGCCGCCGATGATGGTGTCATGCCGCAAACGCTGGAAGTCATCGAACTCGTCAAACGTGAGAAGGAAGGAGGTACCGTTGGGATGGTTGTTGCAATTAATAAAATCGACAAGCCTGAGGCCGACGTCGTACGTTGCCACTACCTTTATACATGTCTCATTCCAGCTCATTTTCGAGGACTGCGCACTTTGCACTGACTTCTTTCGCCTACGTGAATAGGAAAAGACCAAGTATGCGCTTCTGGCCGCTGGCGTTCCCCTAGAAGAGGCCGGTGGGGATGTCCCTTGTGTTACTGTATCAGGACTCACAGGCACTGGGTTGCTCGAGCTCGTCGAAACTATCGCCCTGGTTGCTGATATGATGGACCTCCGTACGGAACGAGACTGTCCGCCCGTAGGATACATCCTCGAATCCAGGATGCTTAAAGGCTTCGGGTGAGTCACTGCTCTACCTTAGTTCCCATCACAATCACCGACTCATATGTGTAGCCCTGTTGCGACTGTTCTGATGACTCGCGGTACACTGTCACCAGGGATGCCCCTTCTGGCGGGGACCTCCTCGTGTTCTACACGTCGCCTTCTTTCCTCTTCGTTGCAACCCATCACTTCGGCCGCTCCTGGCACGCCTGTTCTTGTCACAGGTTGGAAGTCACTTCCTGCTGCTGGTGAAGAGGTTCTATCGGGGAGTGACAACGATATCAAGAAGGCATGTGCCAATCGTGCACGTAAACGATCCATAGAGAGTGCTCTGGAAGATGTTGAGGTGATAAACGCAACAAGACAGGCATACAAAGGGAGGGACGAGAAAGAGAATCCACACATAGCGAAGAGGGGTATTCGTGTTACGACCCCAGAGTCAGAGGGCGGCTCTGCTCAACCGAAGGCTAAGAAGTACCTTCGGTTGGTTATCAAAGGGGACGTTAGTGGGAGCGTCGAAGCTCTAACCGGTGCTGTCAAGGACATTGGAAATCACCAAGCAGGAGTCAAAATTGTTTCAGCCGGTGTGGGGGACGTGTCTGATTCTGATGTCATGATGGCCAAAGCCGCTGATGGTATGTCTCTACCCGCATTCTCCGAGCACAATGTTAAATTTTCTGTCAGCGATGATAGTCGCATTTTCTGTTGGTGTGCCACGGGCCGTCAGAGCTTCTACTTCCCAGAATCACGTCCCGATTTATACATCTGACATTATATACCGCGTCATCGATGACATCCGGGATCGTGTAACGTCTCTCCTACCTTGCACTTTTGATATCAAAGTCACCGGCGAGGCAACAGTACTCCAGCTATTCGAGGTACAGATCAAGGGAAACCACAAGAAGATCGCCGGGTGCAGGGTCACTCATGGAACTCTGCAACGGTCGAGCTCAGTCAGGGCACTGAGAGACGAGAAAGTTATATATGAGGGTAAGTGACAGCTAATTAATTTACATCATAAATGGGCAGACATGTGACCTCTTATCAGGCTCAATAGACGCATTGAAGCAGATAAAGAAGGACGTAACAGAGGTTAGAAAAGGTTCGGAATGCGGCGTTAATCTACAAGGCTTTGATAGTCTCCAAGAAGGTGACATTATCCAAATGTTCCAGAAAGTAGAGATACCAGGCGAGCTGTGATTGCGACAGCCCATCTGACACTATGATAGAATAACGGATCATAACTATTTTCTTTGTCGAATTGTAATATCCATGGTAATTTTTCAAGGCGCTCGGTTTCTATTCTGCTCGTCAACAGCGGCTGCCTTTGCGCCGATCGTGCCGGTTCTACCCCCAACCCCAAATGTTAAGCTGATGTTTCCGAGATCACGCGTTGTCTTCTCTAGAACAGTCCAACTTCGGGTATCCAATTTCTTTAAGACAACCTCTACCTTGGTTCCGAAAATTTTGTACGAGGACCTTTCCGGTTCGACTGGTCCAAAGAGCTGAATAGTCCGCTTGAACCGTTTCTGGGAAGGAAGATGTAGATCGAAATGGACCTGGGCGTTCCTGTGAGTAAAGAGTGAACAACCGTCCACGCTGCAGCGCAAACCTGTGTCTCTTCAACCGTAACCTTGCTTTTGTCCTTATCTGCCTGCTTGGCGAATACAGACACGTGCACCTCGTTCGGCGTCTGGTAATGATCGACACGGCACTCTGTGAGTTCTTCAGCCTTATGATCCGAAACAGATCAAAAACGGGTTAATAGGAGCGACGTAATAAAGGTGGCGCCGCGCACCGAGTCACTGGATGCGCCCTGCTTCGGAACAAAAACATGGCGGCCTTTCTTACATCCTTCGATTCTAAGGAATTCCTCAAATTCTAGGACTCGCCGTTTACAGCAGAGATAACCCTGAGCATCGTATCATTGAGAATCATAATCCTCAAGAGTATAGGTGGAGGTATGCAAGGAACGGTGTGCGAACGACGTAATACACGGAGTTACATACCTTGCTCCCCTCGCGAAAAATGGGCTGCAAAATGAATTGATCGGTCAGCAGTGAAAGGGGTAAGAGTAAAGGTGACAAAGAACTCGAGACGCACTGGTGCTGGATGGTAAGTGCAAACCGTACCCTCACCGTTTCCGATGCGGTTCTCCGCATCGTTCAGGAATACGACAGCACAACCTTTACGTCTGCATTGGGTGCCCGGTACGACCGTTATACTTAAGTCATCCTCCTCTTCGGGGTAAGGAGGAACGGACTCCGTAGGCAGAGTAGTAGCAACGGGCGCTGATGAGTGTGATGGTTTAACTGTCTGAACTGCTGAGTAGATTTCTTTTCCGTCTTTCGATTCAGACATGGTGAGAATCTCAGTCGCTGGCTTCGATACCAGAGGAGCATCTTTTTGTACTGCTTCTGTATGTGCGCCAACCTCGCACCCCTTTCCAGCGTGATCAATCATGATCGTTAGCGGTGAATGTGCTTCGCCACGCAACAAAGTATGCATACAGGTATAGCCATGAATTCGTCAAAGTCTAGAACGGGTTTGTTGACACTTGAACAGCATGACCACGACTTTAGTCCCTCGTGGAAGACCTGATGTTGAGATAACTCAGACCGACCGATCGAACAAGATTTGCGGAGAGACTTACTGGTGCTCCTGGATGGTAGTGGCAACAGGTTTCCGTGTTCTCTGCTGATGAAAACTCCTGGCTGCACCCTTTTCGTGTACAACGCGGCATGTTAAAGTGACCGCAGAGAATAACGAGCTTACACTACTTGTTATGAAAGTTAACTTCAATTCTTGTCGTCAGTGATAAAGACTACTGCTTATGTAATTAGTCCCTAGAATGTTCTACGCAGTACGGTTTCCGATTTCGACTCGATGAGCCTCATGCACTGTACGCATGTACAAAGCTTCGTCAGAAACGAATCAGTAGGTTGTAGCCAGGTGGTCACCAGTCCATGTCACCCCATCATAGGGCGAAGCCGCTCTACTCCGTTGTTCCGAGGTGCACTGTGCACGCCCATGATGATTCTGAGATTTGTCGGATACCAATGCATTCATCACAAAATTGGGCGACGCTACAGGTGTGGAAAATCGGAAAGTGCATGGAAATCCGTCCGAAAAAAAAAACATGAGGATAACGGTTGCCAATTACTGAAACATCTGCATCAACCACCGGCCAAAGGTCGATCCTGTGGACGAATGACAGCTCACATGCACAAGTCACGCAACTCTACAGCCCGCTTGAAGCAGTAAGCAGTGGTGGATTCATGTCCCTGCCCAGAGCAAAAAGAAATTGATACCCGGTGTCAAAATGACGGCAGCGAGGGATGGCCTGCATGCGTGTTGTGGACGTGTTGTAAGGGGAAAGGAGGTGTTCTCGCATTCGAGATTGAATTAAAGAGTCTCAGACTCAGGGGTGTCGGTGAACTTGATCGTGTGGATCAGAAACGTTTCAGCCATTGAGTACTATGAAGTAAACAAGATTCTGTAGTACTTGCTAAGTCATGGGTCCTAACCCGTTAGAGCAATGCCGCGGTGAGTGGATCAGTCAAGACGTACGATGCTCGCAATGAGACTAATTTCACCTGCAGTGCTCGCATCGTCTACTAAAGCCGTGGCATCAGTCTGACCAAAAGTTTGTTCTATCAATCAGTTCAGGATTTCAGCAGTTGGAAGAAAAAATAACAAGAAACGTTGCACCGGTCGCCGACTTCGTCACATGAAATTCTGAGTTAATATTCTCGCCCGCTTCCTTATGCCAATCTATGACATTGTGTTTACGATAGATAATATTCCTCTTACGATGCAGGACATTATAAATGCATTATGAAGTAGCACTGTGCCGTAGTAATCTACGCGCTTGCCCTAGTTTCAGGACATAATTCATGCATGCTATTCGTTTGTTAAAACCTCGGCCTTCGCGTTGAAACGTTGACCTTCTTTCCTCACGAAATGTACGGTGTTGCTTCATGAAAATATTCATGCGCAGGGTTTGGTTATGCGGGCGGGTCCTAGTTTCATGTTGACCTTAAGTTAATATATGTCCCCTGCCAAGGGCAAATTAGAAAACATGTCCACTGTGAAGTTTTGCCATGGTCCTGTACTTTGAATCTGTTGCGACCTGGCGAGAATACTCAGTATAGAATAGTGGCCCTGACGCAGCACCCGACACTGCCGCAATTGCTAGCTGGGGTTGCCGAACTGAAACGAGGCAAACCTAACTAGCTTCAATGATTATGCTTTGAATCAATGACTTTGGCAGTGCCAGGCTCGGATGAATCGAGGCAATCTTTCACCCGAACAAGTCCCGTGTCTTCTTGCCAGCCGATGAAGTAAAATACTTACTGTGAGGCTCGATCCAACTTTGAAACACATATGGCTGATCGAAATAACTACCGGACCTTTCTCGGATGCGGTCGGAACTGCATCAGTGATAGAGGTTTCGGCCGGTAATCATGGGATATTGAGACCCCTTCCAATGGAGTCATTCAAGCGCCACAAAGATGGGATAAACAGCCACGGAGAAGAGTCTCGACTGGTTTGAACTTCGAAGACGTACCGCTACATACAAATCTGAACTGACCTAGTGCGGTTGTCATTACCATAATAGGCTGCAGCACGGAGCATGTTCACGGGGATTATGGCGTGGCTCGGAGCAGGCTCGATTGATTGCAGAATCGTTCGTGGAGCATTCACGTTGTAGGTTCGAAGCTCGCCGCAACGCGCAGCTGACAAGCGAGTTATTTTAATTTAGCGGAGCTAACTGGAATGGTAAAACGTAGCGATCACACGGTTCCATATCGAAACGTCGAAAACTTATGCAGTTAAGGATATCGTTTCCAAACTACATTTTAATCCAAACCCGGACCAAATGACTCCCAGACGAGAAAACCCACACCCCACGGACCAACACGACCAAGTGTCCGAAATGTGGAAGAGATCCGCCGATGAATGTTGGATCGCAACTTGTGACGATCTGAGAACCCTGTTCCGTGTTCACGAAAGAACGATGCTATGCCATCTGCCTTAAGTCTTCGCATCAGGACAGAAAACACTGATTGTGGGTGGCTCGAATGCAACTTCTGCAGAGAAACAGCTCGACGCGCCACATCCCATGGCTGGCAGACCTTCTCATATGCCAAACCTGCCATTATGCCACCGCATACTAATGTAAAAGCATGGGTAAATCGTGGTAAATGGATGCTGTAGGTTGCCTCGTTTCCCGGCCGCAGCTTTCGAAGAGTATGCTGTGTTGCGAGTTTCACTTCGCGTGCTGCTTTGCGGGTGATCTCGAAAACGCTGAAAAAAGCAGCAAAGCCTGAAAAAAGAACACATAAAATATATTGACCAGTGGCATGCGATTTGCTTACCGCACACATCTTTCCCGAAACCCCACCCCCATCCAGCCCATCCACGCCCAGCCATTTCGGTAACATCTTTCATCCAGAGTCTAAGCTGTCTGATCTCTCGAATTTGTTGAGATCTACTCGTGATGATCGGTTGTGTTCCGCGGAAAACCTCCTTCCACGCATGGGACCACCCTTTCCCTGCGTTTCCCTCGATGACGAGTCTCACGTTTTCTACAGGTGCAGCGACCAAGGCTTGCATACCGCCCGCAACAGCGCCTGACAACGCAACAGCGAACATGGAATGAGTCCCCAGACGAGATCGTAGATAACTGGTGCAGCCAGTGTACGTGGTCCAAAGCACCGTGCCCAGCATTGCGTTTGCGAGCATTGGAGGCATAAAGTGCTTAGGAATCACCATGAACTATCACGACATAAGCCTAGACTCGGATGTGTTCGAGAAGAGGGAAGCAACCACACCTTGACTCTTTACAAGGGAGACGATATACTGGAGACTGAGGGCGGCGCCATGTTTGTTAGCATGTCCCCGAAGTGAGTGCCAACCGCTCACTGGGTTTGCGGATGCTTAGTACACGTAAGTATGTATAATAGTGGGCTTGCCTTTGGATGGCCTAAACAACCTTGCTGGACGAGAAAAATACAAGGCGATAGCCCGTGTGGCCGTCTGAGCTAATGCAGCATATAAGGAACTGCCTTGCTGATCCGGACTCGAAGGCAAAATGGCGACCTCATCGCGGATGGTCATGAAGCGTAACGTTGAAGGTCAGTCAGCCTCGATTTCTAGCAGCTGGGCTTTAGGATGAGGTGTTGGAAAAGGAGCAGAACGTGGAATTGTGATGTGGCCTCACGCTAGCTTCAAGTTCCCAAGAGAACATGCTTACGTAATATAGCATTTGCATTCATGGTCAAGCCAACTAGTAGTAACATCCAACTTATGAGGTTTTTCCCAGACATTGTCTCGAGACACCTTTCCCACTCTATTCTCCCTGCGAGAAGTAGGCATCTTGCATTCGTTAGAGCCACTAACGACCTGCTACCAGAGGGCTTTACTTTTTCCCCCATGTTCTTCGATGTCCATGAACAGCGATTACTGTTGACAGTGGCCCTAAGTCGACTGGACGCCCTCGAGGGCGTACGTGTCCGTAGACTCCAAAATGCATATCGTTCTACGAATCCAATTTCGGACACCGTTTCCGTGGAAAGTGTGTTCTTGCCAGACCATTACTACACATTCCACGAGGTGAGCACATAATCTGCGATCCTCTTACCTTCGGCTCCTCATCCCTCAAGGGCCATTACGACAATGTAATCCGGTATTACCGTGAAATGAGCCTCCTGTCCTGGCCGGAATCTCAAGTTCCCGGTCTGGCTTCATTGTTGAACCGCTTGCGAGCATTCTGCCCTTCGAAAAACACACAAACCCATATTTTACACCTAGCATCATCAGGAGAAATTCTTCCTCACATCGATAATGTTTCCGCAAGTGGAAAATGGATATTAGGCGTCAGTCTAGGAGCTACAAGGATTTTGAGGATGGAATCTCCCGACTCTCGCTTCGATATAGCGCTTCCGTCAGGAAGTGTCTATCTACAGAGGTAATGTCTGTCCATTCACGCCGAATCCCTGGTTCGACATGAGGATAACAGGGACAATGTCCGCTACCATTGGAAACATGCAATTCTGCCCTCAACGAACGAGCAGGAAGCCGGACGCGGACAACGTCTCAGTATCATGATCAGAGTGTGTGTGTATTTCGACGTGGATCACTCTTTCTTAGTTTCAGCTAGGACCGCAGGGAGGATTGACGTAGGGAAAGCATCGCAAGCCATACCGGTTTACCGACTCAATGCATGTAGATCAGTAAACGAAACTTTGCGCAAGGGGATGCCTGGTTCCGAGCCGTATCTCAACCCTGATTGCAGCCTTCGTGACGATACATTCGGAGATCATGTAACTTGACACCAATGTGTATATACAATACGATATCCACGGAATGTGTGAGTCATCATCCCGTGTTCGGTTTGAAGTTTATGACCGGGCTCTGCTGGGGTTACATCGAACATGAAACAACCGCATTTTTTTGTTTCCGCTTTTTCGGTGACGTTCGATCTGTTTACAAGTTGCTCGCATACGCGCAAGAGCGCGGATATACATAATGTGACAAGAGTGAGAATCATGTATGTACGCGACAAACGGGGTGAAGCTGAATTAGTCATGCGGGAGGAGTGCTGATGATGCCGGGGTACCGACCCCTCGAGAATGGGGGATTACACATAGGCCCCGCGATCGGACGGATAACTACATCCTCAGCAGGTGCTGTCCGTGATTAGTCCCGATCTCACATGCCTAGTGTACTCGACGGTCTAGAACTCAATTGAATGTCAAATCTCGCTTGAACTCATCGCCCCAGTTTTGTCTGGTTAGCCAGGGAGGATCAGCAAGCGACTGCTTATACTTGCAGGTCTGCAGGGCAGAACCACAAAACGTGCAAGGGCTCCGGAATTATGCATCGATTCCCAGAACCCTGGTAACTGACACCATGCGTTTTGGAGACACGTCATAACAAAATTATCCCTTCGATACGGATTTTTGGAGTCGAATCCAGGTGAGCTGAGTGCGAAACACGACATATTGCGTAGTAGGAATAGTCCGCGGCTACAGGCGAATAAATAACTATGTGGCTGATGGAAGTAGATCGATACACTGAATGGATGCAGAGTCGATGCAATGGCTCTAGCGAGATGAGATCTATGATGCAGATGAAGCGTATGCCTGAATAACAACTCGTCTTAGTTTACTTTCGAGACGCTGGACACGCTAGAGTTTCGCTGGGTCAGTATATCTACTCAGGCAATAACTTCAGACTGCTTACGGCAGACTGCGATTGCCTTCGCCCCCGTCCACCGATATAACGACAATTTGCGTCCCCTACGAAATGTTTAGCAAGTGTGGGGCATTTCAAGAGGAAAATATTACATCGGGAAGGCGGTTTGTGGCATTCACGGTTCCATATTTGATGTCACCGGCGGCAGTCCAAAAGAAAACTCTCGTGCCATTCTGAGTGTTGTGTCAACGGCATTTTAGGGAGTGGGTGGCAATGGCAACTTACGGGGTGCGCGTTCATAGCCAAAATAGTAGATGGAACGGTAAGTTCTGGAGGTCGTTGGGTGTCATTGGCCGTTGGGTTGCACTCTCTTATAACCCTCCGCAAGCGTTGGGTAGAGATCTGCCTCGATTCTCGAAGTCACATCGGCGATAGGGACTAATGGATGTACCTAATTTGATCTTGAATCGGGGAGACTGCTGTTTCCAGGAATGTCGCTTATTGGTCCGAGAAGTTCCAGCTGTAACGACACATTACTGACCAGCAAGGGGGATATTTAGCCGAATTCAATTAATTCGCGGACGACGGTCGTCGCGCGACTGAGTGCTTGTTTGAGATGGGCCTGGTAATGAAATGTAACAATGTCTAGCTGTGGGTTATGAAATATATGAACTCGTGAAGGTCGAGACAAGAACGGCATCACGGAGGACGTAATAGTGCTGGAGGTCCCCAAAGACTCTAGCACCACCCACCCCGCTATTTGAAGCAGTGATCTTGGACGACGCGTGGTAGACATACGCATCTACGCACACGTTGCCGTCCTTCATCGACAGCCAGCCGGACCTGAGGCCTGATCCTCGGCCCAGCCCGCACTGGTGAGATTCTGAATTCCGAATCTGAGCGGAGCTGTCTAACTTACGGACCTCAGAGTTGTCGGTGGATCTCGAAGGTGACCTACATACGTGTGCACCTTTCCAAAGAAAACGCGTCGCAGGCGGAATCAAATGAAAGGACACTCAGAACACAATCAAGGGAGAGCGGGAAAATAAATAGAATAAAATAAAAATATATTTACATAAATAAACAATTGTGAACATTCCGTGGAACCCATCGGGCATTGCATGGCCATTGCAACGTTGTCGAGAACCTTCATTTAACGTCGACACCACTGTGACACAGAATGTCGGTCATCCTGGTAACGGGCTCGTACGACCATGAAATCAGGTTCTGGGAAGCATGGAGTGGCATTTGCTCTCGCACCATCGCAAGGTCTGGGGAATCTGGCGTGAGCAGTCTTTTCAATCACGCTCTAGCATTTGCAAATCTAAGTTATTGTTATTGCTGGGGTTCGTCGCTAGCAAGTAAATCGTCTTGCTATCTCTCCTGAGTAACCCAGTTCCTTCGTTCTTCTGGAGGGTCTCGTTCACGGACCTGCTCTTAGCAAGCGACTGCTGGCTGCAGCGATCCACAAGAAAGTGTACATTTATGAAATCGCGAGCGCCTCCTCCACTCCGGTCGGTCCTTCCCGTTTCCGTAGTCCACGCATTGAAGCATGCAAATCGGTAGCTGACCTGTCTTGATGCTCACACCATGAACGTCACCTCCGTTTCCTTCCACAGCGAAGGGAAATGGTTGGTTACTGGTAGTGAAGATGGGACCATTAGGATATGGGACCTCAGGTACCTTTTTCGATCCCATGTTGCTTAATGGTATTTTATCATTCGCCACAGGAGTGCACAAGTGCACCGCACTTACGATAATGGCGCTCCAGGTAGTAGCCCCATCCTGTCATATTGTTTTGTTTTTGCATCAGTACTGACAACGCACATGCTTAGTCAACGACGTTTGTGTCCATCCCAATCAAGGAGAGCTCATCTCTTGCGATCAGGCCGGGTGTATCAAACAGTGGGACCTATCTGAAAATCTTTGCTCACATGAACTGGTGCGCCATTTTTATCTCCACTTTGTCGAATTTTAGTGCACAATTTCAAGACCCCCGCTGGTGATGTGCCTATCAGGTCAGTCACGTTGGCCTCTGATGGATCGTGTCTGGTTGCTGGGAATAATAAGGCATGGGCCAACATTCGTGTGTCGAGGTAGCGCTCATCATCCCGTAATCAGGGCAAATGTTATGTTTGGAAGATTAATGAAGAGAAATCTGAAATGCCAAGATATCAGGCCGTAACCAAATTCAGTGCTCACAAAAAGTACATCACCCGCGTTCTCCTTAGTCCTGACGTTAGGTAAGCTTATTTATCTTAACTCTTTCCGAATATGCATATGGGCCCGTGGGATGCATTAGGTATCTTGCCACATGTTCTGCGGACACTACGGTGAAGATATGGTCCATATCTCAGAATTATGAATTGAAGCAAGAGAAGGTACTGCAAGGGCATCAACGATGGGTGTGGGACTGTGCTTTTAGTGCGGACTCGGCGTATTTGGTGACGGGTAAGAAATTATCTAACTTGATTATTAGATCTTGATTCTTATTCGCTAATAGCCTCCTCGGATCACACCGCCCGACTCTGGGAGATGGCTTCCGGCGAGACCGTCCGGCAGTATAATGGGCATCACAAAGGTATGTCGAACATCTGTTTCTGATAATGGTCCTTGATCGTGAAACTTCATCTAGCTGCGGTTTGTTGCGCGCTGCACGACGGAGCAGGCTGATTTCATATTATGGCGTACAAACACATCCGCCTGCCCTGAAGGGTCAACTAGTGATCAAGTAAATGGGTATTCGAACACGAATGAATAATCTCGGCATTTGCCTTTGAAACAATGTGCAACATTTCGGGCTAGCCCGAAGGCTGTTTGGTTTATGATTGGAATAACCCACAATTTCTTTATCGACTCATTCTCATTCACTAGTCCGCGAGATCGAAGAATCATAACGCCAATGTAGTCGAAACCCTTGTATGCAGCATCAACAGAACGAGTTGGTTAACTAAGGTCTTACCTTGTTGAGCATGATTTCCGGTAACTTGTCAGAAGAAATCGGCGCAACAATCCATCATCGACCTCCTCGGCTCTACCCACCAACCTCTCGAGTAAGGTAACGACTTTGAAAATTTTGGTAAATTTGCCGGTGGAAGTAGAAAGTAGATATATAACTTGATGTCTTTAAGCAACCCAGCAGCCCTGGAGATTCTCATCCTGACAAACTCCGCGTAGCATCCTGGGCCATTTTCACGAGGTCCTCTCTGTTTTGGATGACTAGATCTGAAGGATGTTTATCTTCATTCAAGTAAGGGTGAAGTTGTAATGATGTTACGTTCAAAAGCCATCGACGTCTCTTCAACCGAAGACTTCCAAGTACATGTGTTCAACGGTTTGAACGCGGACCTTCTCTCCAGGGCCAAATCTTTATCTGCTGGATGAGGTTGCGGAATATGAGGCCGCGCACACCAGTCGAAGTTGAATTAATTATTGGGTACGATTATGTGAAAAGAGTCATGGTGGGTGCTGATCTGATGCACACGAAGGACGAACCTGGGCTGAACCTGGACAAGACAATCTTCTATGTTCATTTGCAATCGGTTTCTTGGAGATTTGGTCGGCTATCCGCGGTGCGGTGAGCTGCTGCATGCCGTAGTAGCAGCTTGAAGTGCTTCGTGAGCCCGTTGGTGCCGCTGCCTCGCCTGAAACCGTCTATTAAGTTG
The DNA here is from genome assembly GCA_038090155.1 of Rossbeevera pachydermis. Taxonomy (NCBI): domain Eukaryota; kingdom Fungi; phylum Basidiomycota; class Agaricomycetes; order Boletales; family Boletaceae; genus Leccinum; species Leccinum pachyderme. Next base: position 26,400 of record JBBPME010000027.1, read on the forward strand.
TAGTCTATCTTATCTCCATCGGATCGTAACGCGCATACTTGCTACATACACTACGAAACGCAACGCGCGGTGCTACGTCACGCCGGTACCTGGGCCTGCGGTGACACTGACAGCTTCGCGTGGGACACGCTCCAAAATTCTGCCACATGGCAGAATGTTGAGCAGCGCACAGCATAGCCTACACAACTGTGACAGTGGACATATTTATCACACGCCCAGGGCCATCTCAAGTCGTGGCAGGCTGGGCCGTGTGAGACCACATACATATTTTATGTCGTTTTCCGGTTCCGAGGCCAAGATCCTGTTCTGAGCTTCGACGAGCGCCGTGCCAAAGGCAGGTGCTGCTCCCGTGGGCACCTCACGGTCCTCACCTCCACAGCAAGGCCGATGGGTCTTCTCTTGCGTTGCCGTATGTGGAGTACCCGGGGAAGTCTGGAACACACCTTGAGGGGGCATGGGCCAAACGGCCCTTGCGATACACGTAATTTCCGCCCAGAAGGCATTTTGAGGGCTGATGGTGCAGTGGATGCCTCTGGGAGCCTTTTTGTTGAGTTTTTCTTTCTTTTGGGGCAAGCCTCCGACTCTAACGGGGCCTGCGGGACTGTAAGTACATGGGACCTGTCGTGACGTCGGATTGCCACTTTGCCGAGCCGAGTGATTGGACAGCTTGATCCGGTGACGCCACATTACCTAAGCGTGGGTTTTCAGTGGCGGAGTCATCGACGGAGTGACGGAGGCCCGCCAGGGGTAAGAAGCTGCCATCTCGGCCGGGACTTGTCTATCTGATCCCGGTTTATCAGCTTCTTCTCTGGACGTTTGTTTACCTCGACTTCCAGTCCAGTTTTTTTGTCTATGGCATACCCCGACGCCTCACACGAGCTCCCTCTAGTTTCAGAGCCGTCTTCCCTTACAGATAGCGGTTTTTATGCTGTCCAACGCGACCCCGATTCTTGGGATCAATCTCTCCCTGCCGATCAAGGTCTTTATCTCACAGAGTACGAGAAAGATGCTTGTGGGGTAGGCTTCATCTGTCATATCAAAGGAGAACAGAGCCACAAAATCGTCTCCGATGCTCGTCAACTACTTTGTGCCATGACCCATCGTGGTGCCACCGGCGCCGATAGCCGCGACGGCGACGGCGCCGGGGTCATGACTAGTATTCCACACCTCTTCTTCCAGCGAGAGGGTGAGAGGGAGATTGGCTGCGTGCTGCCCGAGTCAGGCAAGTATGCTGTCGGCAACGTTTTCTTCAAGGCCAACGATCCCATCCAACTTCAAAACTTCCAAATGATCTTTTCCAATATCGCCAGTGATCTCGGTCTTCGTGTGCTTGGATGGCGCGAGGTCCCCACGGATGGCACCATCCTGGGTCCTGCTGCCAGCAGCAAAGAGCCTGCGATTTACCAACCTTTCGTTGTTCTGCGTGACCACTACGGTGACGGCATCACATGCCAGGCTGGGCCTTTTGATGCCAAACAGTTTGAACGACAGCTTTACGTATTGCGCAAGCATGCCACTCATACTATGTTTGTCATTTTTCATTCATTCAGAGTAACGAACGTCGCTCAACAACATTCCGACTTCCTTGTATATAAAGTACGCTTGCCAAGGGCTTTTATGTCTGTTCGCTCTCCTCCAAGAATATTGTGTATAAAGGGCAGCTTTCACCTCCCCAAGTATACAACTACTATCATGACCTCAATCACGTCCTGTATCGTTCCCACTTTACTTTGGTGCATTCCCGATTTTCTACAAACACGTTCCCCTCGTGGGATCGTGCCCAGCCAATGAGATGGGCCGCTCACAATGGTTAGTAGCACATCTCATATTTGAGCGCGAGGTAAGAGTCTTACTAACGCTCCGATTTAGGCGAGATCAACACTATACGTGGCAACAAAAACTGGATGAGGGCACGTGAAGGTGTGCTTTCTTCAACTAGCTTCGGTGATCAGCTCGACCTTCTCTATCCCATCATCGAAACTGGGGGATCTGATTCCGCTGCCTTCGACAATGTACTCGAGCTACTGGTCGTGAATGGGGTGGTAACGTTGCCAGAAGCCATCATGATGCTTGTTCCCGAGGCATGGCAAGGGAACGAGGACATGGAACCTGGAAAGCGGGCCTTCTATAACTGGGCTGCTTGCCTTCAAGAACCTTGGGACGGACCTGCTCTATTTACCTTCAGTGACGGCCGTTATTGCGGTGCCAATCTTGATCGCAATGGTTTGCGGCCGTGTCGCTTCGTCGTCAGCAACGAGGACATCATGGTGTGCGCCTCTGAAGTGGGTGCGCTGTTTATTCCCCCAGAGAAGGTCGTCCAGAAAGGTCGTCTCAAACCTGGTCGAATGCTTCTCGTCGACACGCTCGAAGGAAGGATAGTAGATGATAAGGAGCGCAAACGGAACACAGCTGCCAAACAAGACTTTGCTTCATGGGTCGAAGCCCACATTCTACATGTCCCGAACATCATCAAACGCGTAATTCGCAGTAACATCTCAATCGATCCTGTCATCGATGACGCACCGCTTAGCGGCGACCCTAAACTCCTCGCGTTTGGTTACACAGTCGAGCAGCTCAGTCTTCTCATGCTTCCGATGGTCGAGACAGGCAAGGAAGCATTGGGTTCCATGGGGAACGACGCACCCATAGCCGCAATGGCCACACAACCTCGCATCATCTATGACTATTTCCGTCAGCTCTTCGCCCAGGTCACCAATCCTCCTATAGATCCCATACGGGAGAGCATCGTCATGTCACTTGAAGCGTACGTCGGCCCCGAGGGAAATCTCTTGGAGATGAAACCCCAACAGTGCCACCGCATTCTTCTTCCATCCCCGTTAATATCTCTCGAAGAAATGAATGCGATGAAAAACTTGAAGGTCGCCTACTCCACCTGGCCATCGATTACCGTTGACATCACTTTCCCGAAGGAGGAAGGAGTTCCCGGGTACCAGCTAGCATTACATCGTGTCTGCAGCGAGGCAGCACAGGCCATCGAGGATGGTATCAAAGTAATTGTTTTGTCCGATCGCGCCACTGGACCTTCTCGTGTACCTCTGTCCGCGCTGGTTGCATGTGGTGGCGTTCATCACCACCTCGTCCAGAAAAAGAAGCGTGCCAAGGTTGCATTAATGGTTGAGACGGCTGAGGCTCGGGAAGTCCATCACCTTTGCGTTCTCGTCGGGTATGGGGCAGATGCCGTTTGCCCATGGTTGATGCTCGAAACGATACATAAAGTTGGCCGCGAAGGACTGTAAGTTGGTGTAGGCTTCGTGTTTCGGCAGGAGCTGACATATCGCGTAGTATCAAGGGTGACGACAATTTGTCCGTGGAGGATTTGATTACCAACTATCGAAGCTCCGTCGACAACGGAATTCTCAAGGTCATGTCGAAGATGGGCATTTCCACTCTCCAATCATACAAGGGAGCGCAGATTTTTGAAGCCCTCGGCCTGCACAGCGAAGTGGTGGATTGTTGTTTCACTGGCACAGCGTCTCGAGTCCAGGGCGCGACGTTTGATCTACTGGCACTCGATGCTTTCGAGCTGCATGAACGTGGTTGGCCTTCCAGAGAAACAATATTACCGCCTGGCATGCCTGAATCTGGCGAATACCACTGGCGGGATGGTGGAGAGGCACACATCAATGACCCTGCAGGTATCGCTAGTTTACAGGACGCTGTCAGGGAGAAAAATCAAGGAGCGTATGATGCATATGCGCGCAACGCCAACGAGCAAGCCAAGCGTATCCACTTACGTGGCCTGCTTGATTTCTGCCTAGAAAATGCGACGCCAATTCCCATTGAACAAGTCGAACCATGGAACGAAATTGTGCGGCGCTTTGTAACGGGAGCTATGTCTTACGGATCGATTTCTATGGAGGCCCACTCTACTCTGGCCGTCGCTATGAATCGATTAGGTGGGAAGTCAAACACTGGCGAAGGGGGGGAGGACGCAGAAAGGTCTCAGGTCCTCTCCAACGGAGATACAATGCGATCTGCAATCAAGCAGGTTGCCTCAGGCCGCTTCGGTGTCACGTCCAATTACCTGGCTGACGCAGATGAACTCCAAATAAAAATGGCGCAAGGTGCAAAACCTGGTGAGGGCGGTGAGCTTCCAGGCCACAAAGTTTCGGTTTCGATCGCTCGCACCCGCCACTCAACTGCCGGTGTTGGTTTGATTTCACCTCCTCCGCATCATGACATATACTCTATCGAGGACCTTAAGCAGCTCATCTACGATCTGAAGTGCTCGAACCCTCGTGCACGCGTTTCAGTCAAGCTCGTCTCGGAAGTGGGTGTGGGCATCGTTGCCAGTGGTGTCGCGAAAGCCAAAGCAGACCACATTCTAATATCTGGTCACGATGGCGGGACCGGTGCCTCTCGCTGGACCGGTATCAAGTACGCTGGTTTACCTTGGGAACTTGGCCTTGCAGAAACACACCAAACTCTGGTTTTGAATGACCTTCGGGGTCGTGTCACTGTTCAGACGGACGGGCAGATCCGGACTGGTCGTGATATAGCAATCGCTTGCTTGCTTGGTGCGGAGGAGTGGGGGTTTGCCACCACCCCTCTCATTGCAATGGGATGCATAATGATGCGCAAGTGTCACTGTAAGTCTGTCCTCTTGAGTGTTCGATATCTATGACCAATATTCGTTTTACAGTAAACACCTGTCCTGTCGGCATCGCTACTCAGGATCCTCAACTTCGGGCAAAGTTTGCCGGTCAACCCGAGCAAGTTATCAACTTCTTTTACTACCTGGCTGAAGATCTTCGTGCAATAATGGCCAAGCTCGGGTTCCGTACTATCAATGAGATGGTTGGTCGTGCTGACATGCTGAAGATCGACGAAAAACTCCGCACTATTAAGACCGCTCACCTTGATCTTTCCGCTGTACTTAAACCTGCATGGCAGATGCGTCCTGGCGCAGCCACATACCGTGTCCGTCAGCAAGACCACAAGCTTTACGTCCGTCTCGACAACAAGTTTATCGACGAATCAGAGCCCGCACTTGCCCGGGGACTTCCTGTTCACATCGAGTGTGAGGTGACGAATACCGATCGCGCCCTCGGAACCACTCTGTCCCACCGTGTATCCAAACTGTACGGCGAAGATGGCTTGCCCAAGGATACTATCCATATTCGCATGCGCGGTTCCGCTGGTCAATCATGTGGCGCATTCCTCGCTCCTGGCATCACGATCGAACTAGAAGGCGACGCTAACGATTATGTTGGCAAAGGCCTGTCTGGAGGGCGCCTTATCGTGTACCCACCAAAGCAGTCGACGTTCAAGGCAGAAGAGAACATCATCATTGGCAATGTTTGCTTGTACGGCGCGACGTCAGGCGAAGCCTTCATTCGGGGTATTGCTGCGGAGCGTTTCGCTGTTCGAAACTCTGGTGCGAGTGCCGTCGTCGAAGGAACCGGGGACCATGGCTGCGAATATATGACTGGCGGACGGGTAGTGGTTCTTGGTACCCCCGGTCGCAACTTCGCAGCAGGAATGAGCGGAGGGATAGCTTATATTCTTGACATGGCCCACACGTTTGCCTCCAAAGTCAACATGGAGATGGTGGAACTTGGCAAAGTTACCGATCCCAAAGAAATCGCTGCACTCCGTAGCCTCATCGAGGACCACCGTCACTATACTGGTTCGGAGGTTGCCAACCGAGTCCTGAACGATTTCCACCACCTCCTCCCCCTGTTTGTGCGGGTCATGCCTCTGGATTACAAGCGTGTACTAGAAGAACAAGTTGCGAAAGAAAAGGAGGAACGGATGCGCTCGAATGCCATTGACCTCGTCCCTTCTCGAACAGCTAGCCAGGTCGACCTCGCATCTGAGGGTCTGGAAGATATATTACTCCCCAAGGAACCCAATCCTAGTACCGTTGCTAATCCCTACAAACGTCCTGAGCCTAACGTCGCGGACATCGAGGATTCCCTTGTTGACGAATCGACTACAAAGCGACGACTTCATAAACTGGATAAAGCCCGCGGTTTCATGAAGTATCAACGACTGAACGAAGTCTACAGACCTCCCCGAAAGCGGGTCAAGGACTGGAAGGAGATCAACACACGCCTTACGGAAAGCGAGCTCAAGTACCAATCTGCCCGATGCATGGATTGCGGTGTTCCATTTTGCCAATCAGACACAGGATGTCCAATTTCCAATATCATCCCCAAGTGGAACGATCTGGTTTTCAAGGGTCAATGGAGAGATGCACTGAACAGGCTCCTTATGACGAACAACTTCCCCGAGTTCACGGGACGTGTGTGCCCTGCCCCATGTGAAGGTGCATGTGTCTTAGGAATTAACGAACAACCTGTCGGCATCAAGAGCATCGAATGTGCTATCATCGACAAGGTGAGTTCTGCCTCTCACATTACTATTTTTTTTCTTAATTGCAATGCAGGGTTTCGAGATGGGCTGGATGGCCCCTGACCCTCCATCCTTCCGCACGGGCAAGAAAATCGCGATCATCGGATCTGGCCCTGCTGGCCTTGCTTGCGCTGACCAACTAAATAAGGCTGGTCATTTTGTGAGCGTATATGACCGCAATGACCGCATGGGTGGACTTTTGATGTATGGGATCCCCAAGTAGGTGGCTTCTCAGTTCGCACATTCTTTTTAACGCTGAGTTATTGTTCAGCATGAAGCTTGATAAGGCCATCGTACAGCGGCGGCTGGACCTCATGGCTGCAGAGGGTATTGTAAGGACTCCAAATATGGTGTCGGTCGTTTTCAATTTCGCTGATGGCCGCGTTAGACGTTCGTGCCAAATGCTCATGTCGGTGTCAATGTCGATGCTGCTGCCTTGCGTGAGGAGAACGATGCTGTCGTCATCTGCACTGGCGCGACTTGGCCACGAGATCTGAAGATTCCTAACCGAAATGTCGATGGTATTCATTTCGCCATGGAATTCCTCCAGGTGTGTTGTGGTTCTATTTAGATCGTTCGATTATTGATTGCTTTTTTTTGCTTTAGCTAAACACAAAATCGCTTTTGGACTCTGAGTTGCAAAACGGAGGGTACATCGATTCCAGAGGGAAAGATGTCATTGTGATCGGCGGGGGTGACACTGGAAATGACTGTATCGGTACAGCCATGCGCCATGGTGCAAAGTCTGTTACCAACTTCGAGCTGTTGCCTGAGCCACCCGGCTCGCGAGGAAGGGACAACCCATGGCCTCAATGGCCTCGGTAGGTTGCGTTGGCTCTCTAGCTATGTATGTGATGCTCAACGGTATGGGTGCGATGCAGGATATTCAGGACCGATTACGGGCACACGGAAGTTGCTGCCCATTTCGGCAATGGTAAGAGATACCCAACACTCTGTCACATCTGTTACTGAGGTTGTTTGTAGATCCTCGCGAGTACTGTATTTCCACCAAAGAGTTCCTCATGGACGAGAGCGGCAAGTTGAAAGGGTTGAACACTGGTGGGCGTCTTGGATGGACATATGGCGGGTCGTCCTGACTGATCTACTTGCGTCAGTGCGTGTGGAGTGGACCAAGGATTCTGGAGGTCGGTGGAAGATGGAGGAAGTTCCTGGATCGCAAAAGTTCTTCTCGGCCCAGCTAGTGTTTCTTGCTCTTGGCTTCTTGGGCCCACAAAGCGAAGTTATCAACGCGCTTGGTGTGAAGCAGGACGGACGGACGAACATCCAGACTCCCAACAAGGTATGTTTGTGATGGCCCATGCGTTGGCGTTTACTGAAGAGAGTGTACGACTAGCAATACGTGACGAACATCGAAGGGGTGTTTGCTGCTGGGGACTGTCGGCGTGGACAATCGCTGATCGTTTGGGGTATCAAGTAGGTGGTTCTGCGCGTATGAGACGACGGGATGTTGAGTCTGTTATCTCTAGTGAGGGACGTGGCGCAGCTGCTGAAGTGGACGCTTGGCTCAGTAATGGGTCCACGCGGCTGCCGTGCGCCGGCGGTTTCAAAGCTAGGGCAAGTGTACACTAGACTGAAGGTTGCGATGGTAGCTGACAGATTGGGAACAGACGTTCGTGCCACCTCCGAGCAACTTGCCCGACGGTGCCAAGGTCGAAGGGTAAATAAATGGCTGTGATATGATATGTGGGGGTCATTTTAGATTGGAATCTGTGTGGTGGCATACGGTCGCGCGGATTGTACATTGTATGCAGCCCATTAGGTAGTATTTTGGGAATAAAATAGTCCAAGGGGAATAACGTATGGATAATGTGACAACAAATACTTTCTACTCCTCATAAATGCGAACGAAACCTTTCCCCCAGTGTTTCATGACAGCGGAGCCGCCCTCTGTTGGTTGAGTAAAGGCGACTTGACCTTTGGCAGGGTCGAGGGGACAACCGTGTATGAAGGTAGCTGCAGCAGCAGAGAGCAAGCGGGAAGCGATACCCTGACGTCGATGGGCGGAAGGGACGAAGAGGCGGGGTATTCCAAGAGGAGTGGGTAACGGGGTAGGGAGACAAAATAGACCGGAAGTGGGATCGACTGAGACGAGGGCGTCGGACGAAGCGGGTGCTGCTGCGGGTGCTGCGATATCCATGGCGGTAGTAATGCGCTGGGCAATAACGCAGCCGACGATCTTCTCACGAGACGATGATGGAGTGGGGAGAAGAAAGAGATACGCCTTTGAGGATCTGCGGACCGAGTCTGTCAGCGGAGGAGAGGCGAGGGTCAGGTTGATGGTTTCGAGCAGATGGGCAAGCTGGGATTTCGAGAATCAACAATGGCAAGGAAAAGGGTTGATGCGGAAGGGAAACCTTTGATCCAATTTTGCCGGTTACGGACAGGGGAAACGAGACGATGCGACCCATTGCGCCGTGCTTGAGCTTTACGGCTGAGGCGATGTCGAGGACGCCGGCCTTGTGTGCCTCACGCTGCTCTTCCTTGCCCCACTCCATGCCCCGCCGTACGCGGGCACAGTGAGATCGATGGAGGGCCTCGTCATCGGGTGCGCCTCTAGTGTAGGAGAGACGACAGTGTGTGCAGGTCCTGAGCGTCGACGTTTCAAGGGCGAAATGAAGCTGTGTGAGAGCTGGCTTGGGTTTGGAACGTCGTGCGGACTTCTTGGTGCGGGTCATGTGAGTCGGATGACAAGACATTTATAGTTCTTGTTTTTATTCGGCTCTCTTTCTTTTCTCTCCTCGAAATGGCTGACAATTCTCCACACATTCCTTACGATCCTCTCCCCCTCACACAAGACATCCGCGAACTCTCTTCTCCTCTCTCGCCCACCGTAGACACTCCCCCCGTAGAGCTCTCCACCTTCCCCGACTCCCAGTCTCCCACTCCCCCTCGGTTTCTGCCTGCTGCACGCTTCTCCGGTGTTGGCGCTGACCCCCGCGACTCTTACCTCTCCCAGAACACCTTCCAGACTGCCCCCTCCGCCCAGACCTCCTCCGTCTATGCACTCCAACCAGACGCCGATTTCGCCGCCTACCGCGATGACCCAGCCGTAGACCCCACCGCATTAGATTCCCTCCCTCCCCCCGATACCCCCCGCTATTTAGAGGAGAAACGTGCCGCATATACCTCCCCTCGTTCCAAGTCCAAACGCACCTTTCTCATCCTTGGAGCCACCGCTGCTGCCGTTATCGTCATTGTTGCCGTGATCGTGCCCGTGTACTTCGCAGTCCTCCGGCCGAAATCGTCCCACAGTGACGCTTCTACAACTACCGGCACTACGGGCCCCGCCAGCTCGGGTGGTAACCCTTCCGCTTCTTTGATAACAGGAGGAAATGGTTCCACCATTACCACCGAGAATGGAACCACATTCACATATCTCAATCTATTCGGAGGCACATGGTACTGGGACCCAAGCGATCCCTTCAACAACAACGCCCAAGCGAACTCCTGGACCCCTCCTCTCAACCAGACATTCAATTTCGGTACCGATAAGATATTTGGGTTTGTTCCGTATCCAACCATCTCTTCATACCTCTGATGAAGCCCCTCCAGTGTCAACCTTGGCGGCTGGCTCACCCTCGAACCAGTCAGTTCTTCTCATCTCCGTCGCGATCCCAACTAACTTGTCCTCTATAGTTCATGCAAGTCTATATTTGCACTCTAATTCCTCATATCTAATCCCTTTGTGCACAGTTCACCTGCCCTTTTTGAAAAGTATCAAAGTACTACCCCACAGGCCGTCGACGAATGGACCTTGAGCGAAGCTATGGCAGCTGATACTACCAACGGTGGTCTCAATCAGTTGGAGACTCACTATCAGACCTTCATCGTGAGCGATCTCTTTTCACAATATCTCTCCCATCGTATCCATCGTCTTCGATTAGACCGAGCAGGATTTTGCCGAAATGGCAGGTGCCGGCCTCAATTTCGTAAGAATCCCTCTTTCGTTCTGGGCCATCGAGACGCGCGCTGGTGAACCCTTCCTCGCGAAGACTTCGTGGAAGTGAGTTTCGTAAATTGTCCAAATTTATTCTCGTTCTCACATATCAAAGATATTTTCTCAAAGCAATCCAGTGGGCCCGTAAATACGGCCTTCGCATCAATCTCGACTTTCACGCCCTCCCTGGTAGCCAGAATGGTTGGAACCACTCCGGGAAGCTTGGTTCCATAAATGTGCTCAATGGTCCCATGGGATTCGCTAATGCCCAGCGTTCCTTGGATTATATTCGGATAATCGCCGAGTTCATTTCCCAGCCCGAATACCGTGATGTCGTGGTTATGTTTGGGATCACTAACGAACCTCAAGGCCCTACGGTGGGTATGGATGCACTGTCCAGATTGTCAGTATAGCAGTGCCCCCAATTTACAAGACTGACTCAAAATTTACAGTTATCTTCAGGCATACCAATTAGTTCGAACGGCATCTGGCACAGGCGAAGGTAACGGACCCTATGTATCCTACCACGAAGCCTTCTTCTCGCTTCCGCAATGGGCTGGTTTCTTGCCTAACGCTGATCGCACCGCTCTTGATGAGCATCCATATATCTGTTTCGGCGGCCAGTCTGCTGCTCCAATGTCATCGTACGCACAGACACCTTGCAGTACCTGGGCTTCAAGCTTTAATACCTCTATGGGCGCATTCGGCCTGACAACTGCAGGCGAATTTAGCAACGCTGTCACGGACTGCGGCTTGTGGGTCAATGGAGTGGGTCTCGGCACGCGCTACGAAGGAAATTACACGGGGGGCGGCGACCCTGCCGTTGGCAGTTGCACCCCTTGGACCGATTGGCAAAGTTGGAACACCACGATGAAGACGGACATTATGAACTTTGCATTGGCAAGTATGGACTCCCTTCAGGTACGTGCTCTCCTCCTATGCTCAAATACTCCGTCATGAGCGCACATGTGACAGAATTGGTTTTTCTGGACGTGGAAGATTGGTGCTTCTTCGGTCAGTGGCGTCGTCGAATCGCCGCAATGGTCGTATTCCCTTGGATTGCAAAATGGCTGGATGCCCACCGACCCTCGCACAGCTTCAGGAGTGTGCGCAGATCAGGGTATATGGAGTCCTCCACTTAAACCCTGGCAGACAGGAGGGGCGGGCGCTGGACAGATCCCAGCTTCTGTCATTTCGGAGTACGCCTGGCCGCCTGCGACAATTAGTGAAGGAGGCGCGCTGGCTAAATTGCCTTCGTACACACCCACTGGCACTGTCGCCACATTACCACCGCCCACTTTTACCTCCAGCTCTGGCAAGTCTCTAAACGCAGGAAATGGATGGAACAACCCGTCGGACAATGCTGGCGAAATGGTCGGCATCCCGACGTGTAGTTATCTGGATCCTTGGATCGGAAGTGCAACACCGCCTTCGCCCCTGTGCAACAGTGGCGTCACCCAAACGCCTGTCATCGCCAGGTCCCCCCAGACTCCTTCCCCACGATTGTCATGACTTTGGAGATTTCTATACAAGGACTCTTGCTGGATATTATTGCTTCTGTGTAGATATTAGGGTGTATATTTCGACTGTCTTTGGTGGATTTTTCTTTTTTCAATCTTGGCTCCTCTCCTTCCTTTCCCCTTCCCCACCTTGCATGATACCTCACGGACTGCAGGACTAATATTTACGTCCCTCGATTTGATTTTCTGATATATCGAGGCGTTATATCAAAAATTTAGTTCGATCAGAGACCACATGTTATACCAGAAACAAGTCAGACGAGGGTCTCAACTACGGCCACCAGTGATCGGGTGATCAGTGTTCTCAACACGCAGGGCGTAGCAATCCTCAGGGCCTGTGCGATCGATATTGCCTTTAAAATAGGCTAAGCGTTTCGTATTGCTTTCACCCTCTTTCTGAGTGGCACGAATAATGGAAAGATTCCTAGGCCCCCCTATTCTTGTGTCTAGGTCATTCTGGACGTGGAAGTCGTGATGTGAGGATGCTTGTTTCGCGGACGTGCCTGCTTCCTTCTTCCCCCTTCTCTTGTGCACGCGCCGTCCTACCATGTAAGAAAAAGAAGGGGGTATGCAAAGGTGCGTGTCGCGAACTGTAATGCGATCTCAGACGAGACTCAGCACTCGGGGGCAGCCTGCCACCACGTTCGTGTTCGTTATTCGTTTCGTTTCAATATCGGCCCCATCATCATGACTTATCCCCACTCAGTAGGCGCGATGGACAGTGTGTATTTATGAATTGGTTTGTGAGAGAGTTGTGAAGGACGTCAACGTCAGGGATTCTTCTTTCCCACATTGAAGCAGTGCGTATAGGGGGTAATTTACGATCTAAGGATAAATATACACCGTAAATCCCCCAAAAAGAATTTGGGATTTTCGAGGTGTTAGGACAATAAAGCCATTTTCATAATGTTAACAGTACATTGAAGGTGTCATAATCTCCAGTGGGTCGGTCAGTGGAGATTACATCAACTTCCGAGCATCGCAGATGAATACTGTATTGAATATCGAAACCGCTCACTCCGATCACGGGGATGGCAGTACAACATGACGTAGCAAATATATTGCTCGAAGTACGAATGCTATGTAGCATGATCAAGTTCTCATGCCTCATGCCGTGACAGCGCTGCTGCCAAGGCTAGCTAGCAAATACAATGGAGTGGATGAAACGTCCGATCAATGCCGAGGAGGAGCTATATCGTCGTGGTACACATTAAAGAGCGTCGGTGTAGTGTCGCCATACCATGGAGATAATGATAATGTGCTTCGTAAAATCGACGGTCATCGATCTGGATCTGAAGGAGAAAAATGCCCTCGAGGCAGTAGATCAGCTATTGGATTGCTAAAGACCCGCCTTTGCCCAGGTCCGCATCGAGCGGCGCGCTTTATGACAGATTGTGAAATTTTGGCACATGACCACACCATGTCTTCCGGAGATCCAGATGCGCAGCATTCTTGAATTTGTAGTGAGGCATGACGGCGTGGCCGGGGTGTCGATGGGTTATATACAGAGTATTTTCGTGGGGATTTAACATGTGATGTATCGGCGGATAGACAAGCATAGTGTGACGATAGTGATGGTGGGAAACCATGGACTTTGGTGGAGAATCGAGATTTCATGGAGAAAGAGCTGACTGTGGACCCGCACAGTGTTTTCAAGTCACTTGAGCTCCGGGGCAGAGCACTCCCTTGGTCCACTAGAGTACGTAATGAAGAACGGGGAGATAGATGGGAAGATAATGATGGCGTGGGATCGGAGATTATTCCGAATTCATACGAAACCTAGAGAGCCCCGTTTAAATACAAGTTGAAACGACCCGGGAACGGTGTACATACCTTGGAATGCTCAACCGAGAAGGTAGAGGCAAAGTGCACCGGCCCGGGATCACTATCACGGAAAGCACGGCGGAGGTCTCTGACCCCAGAAACGCGTCTCAACTTTGATGTTCGTGTTGCAGACGAAGATGGAACAGCTTCGCGAGACTCGTCCTCGTCTTCATCCTCGTCTTCAACATCCTCAAACGTTGCAGGAACGGTCATAATTATGGCTGCGGTGCGAGCACGAAGCCTCTGTATGCGTTGCGCGGTCATCTGACCAGGTTCGCGCAGTGGATAGAGAAGGGAGTGGCGCGACTCGGATTCTAATGATACGTGATTGTCATCGGTAGAGAGCTGGGTCGTAGATGGCGATTCAGAAGGGCGAGGAGAGAGGAGGGTTGCAGATGACGAGCTATGTCGTTCCAGATCACTGTCAAGAGCTAACTCGTACAGTGGGTCCAGACGGTCATCCTTGTCGGAATCGTCTTTGGACGTGTAAGTGGGAAGGGCGGGTAAACTACAGATCCTGTTGTGCGCTGGCGATTTATTGGAACGGGCAAGAGAAGAGAAGTAAGGCTGCTTGCGAGGTCGGATGGCTAGAGAATCTTTCTTGAACAGCATTTTTTTCGCTGTGACTGGAGATGTTAGTAGTACAGGTTGATGTTCAGTCTGGGAGGTGTGAACGTAAGTTGAGTTTCTGACACCCACGCTACGCTACGGAGCGGACCGTTCGGCTGCTATCAAGCGGACACGAGGCAGACGGACCTGGGAATTCGCAGGGCTCCGTCTGGGATCAAAACCCATCAGTACTAGTAATGGATGATTAGTATAGTAAGAACGTTGTTTGGCAACGGCTTGTGATCCAAACAACCGCCAGTGCCACACCGCTGACAATGATGTTCTCCGTTCTACCACGTAGGACAACTCTCGTACTGGCGCACTCGCGCCCTCAGTTCAATTTATCCACGTTCTGCGTTTCTTCGCGTGTCCTTCTACCCCCATTACGTCAATCACGGCTGCTTCGCTCAACTTCTTTGCGGCCCCAGTGCGGCCAACGACTGTTCTCTACATCGTCTCGTTTACAGGCCCAATATACGCGTTTTTCTAATGGCTACACCTACCGCAGTCCTCGCCCGGATAGGGACAAGATCGTGAAGATAATAGCATTCGTTACTGCCGCCGGTGTAGTGTACTATGTTGCGCAGTGCGTCGGTGCACTTTTTGCGCGCTCCATTTACGAAAACCGTTCCTAATAGCCTCGAGCAAGTTCCGGAAACTGGAAGATGGAGGTTTATGGACATTAGTCCGAGGTTCGAAGCTCGGCTCGAGAAAGCCTCCTATACATCCCTCCTATCAGATTTTGATGGCAAGATTCTGCCACCTCACCATCCTATTACGCGTCACGTCCACCGGGTCGTCTCGGACCTCTTGGAGTCCTCTGACCTCGGCTCACTTCGTGCCAGTAATCCTCGCAAGTCGCAAGGGGATGAAGAAGGCTTTTGGCACGATGACCCGTTTGCCAGTGAAAGCCCCCACGATCAACACGCCGGAAAAGATTGGAATTTGCTTGTCGTTAACGACCCCAATATAGTCAACGCTTTGGCGAGCTTCGGTGTGTGATGCAGACAAGAATCCTTCCACCCTCTGAACACAACTTTCTTCAGGCACCATCGTCGTTTTCACTGGAATTCTGCCGGTTTGCAGGAATGAGGCAGGATTGGCAGCTGTCGTAGGTCATGGTGCGTAGTTTCGTTTTCTTCCAAGAACTGATTTCGAACTTTAGTCCAGAAATTGGGCACGCTGGTACTACTACGCTTTTCGTGACCCCCTGAACAATACTAATTTGTCTGCAGTCGCACGTCATGCATCCGAACGCTATTCATCCTCCAAGATACTCATATTGTTGGCAATTTTGTTGCAAGCGGGTGGTATCGACTTTGGTATCGCTAGGATGTTGAATTACCTTTTATTCAAATTGCCGAATTCGAGGACCCAAGAATTGGAAGGTAAGAAAGACGACCTCCCTAACATTAGTGCACGATCTCCAACTAACCGGAAACAACAGCTGACACACTCGGCATGCGGATAGCTGCGAAGGCGTGCTACGATCCTCAGTCAGCGGTGGAGTTAATCGTTTCCCCGCATTTTAATATTGAAATCTGCTCACGTCTGGTCGTAGGATGCACACACGCCTGGCAAGAGCCAGTGAGGATGGTGGTATTTCTTCATTTGAGTTTTTACGAACGCATCCTCTTCCGGAGCGTCGCATCAAGGTCAGTGAGAAGCTGAAGTGCCTTTTCGCCAGATATACATAATTTATTTTGCAGCACCTTGAAGCACTCGTCCCTGAAGCGTATGAAATACGCGCCGCCAGTTCTCGGTGCACTGGTGTCCGGGATTCCATTGGACAGTTCCTGTCAGGTGTGGCCCGGTGGAGTTGAATATGAGAATGAAGTGATTGGTCTTTATACACTGATACTAAGGTTACGTTCCGTGAAATCCTTGCGCAGAATAAAGTACATAAAAAGAGTCCAGAACATGACGAGATGCATCTTTAAGAAATATGACCGAATATTCACAGCCACTAAGATGTCCCTTACACTGTACGGTTCATTGGTCCTTCTCTGGATTCTCGTCCAATCCTTCCAGGTATGTTCTTTGTCTACCATTTAATTCTTATTCACTCTCTTCTGTCAGTACGGTTACCACCTTTCTGCCCTCAATCAGCTCGAGGCAGTCGTTACCTGCCGAAACGCGGTTCCAGAAACATTCTATGGCTTGCCCACATGTATCCCGATGTCCGATGCTACCTTCTCGCTAGTCACCTCCTTGTTTACTGTTGGCGGTCTTCTTGGCAGTCTCTCTGCTAACCTCGCCATGGACCGTTACGGCCGGAAGGGTGCAAGTCGTTTGAGCGCCGTGTGCAACGCTGCCGGCGCAGTAATTTCTGGTCTCGCCCCCTCGCTTGCCCCAATGGCTCTAGGAAGGTTTGTGCTTGTTCTCGGCTTCAACAGCACGTATATCAACTATCCTGTTGCTCAGATTCCTCGTTGGTGTCGCTGCAGGAATTGGCATTTGTGTCGGCCCTATCTATCTTTCCGAGATTGCTCCACCCCAAATCAAAGGGGCTCTAGGTATGTCTCCTTTCACGCAAGTCGTCCTATCCAGTACTGCATGATTGGACACAGGCGTTCTGACTCAATTGGCCATCGTCGTTGGGATTATGGTGACACAAATAATGGGTTTTGGCCTGGCTACTCCCACACAATGGCGCATCGTCCTCCTTATTTCATCTGCACTATCCACGGCGCAGTATCTCATCTCTCCGTTCATCGTAGAGTCGCCTGCTTACCTCGATCGGATCGGTCTATCTGCTGAGCGCAAAGCTGCCATTCGGTCTCTGTGGGGTCAGCTCGGAGATGCTCATTCAGACCGTAAGTTCTGTATTCTTCTCTGGATCTATGCTCACTTCCCTGCTTAGCAGAGCACGTGGGCGAGGAGCCACTCCTTTCGTCGGACAACGAGGCTGATGTCCGTCTTGCGGAACAAGCTGCTGCAGTTACCATACCTGAACTCCTCACCTCTCCTGAGCTTCGAAGACCACTTATCACCATTATATTTGCGATGGCAACCCAACAATTTTCTGGTATGGAACAACCCCGCCCTCTTTAGATTTTCTCACAACTTCACCGCAGGAATCAATGCAAGTAAGTTGCTCACCTGACACACCTGCACCCGTCATGCCCATCCAAATACTAGTTTTGTATTATAGTAACAATATTCTCTCGAAGTCACTTCCGGAACTCGCAGCATATGTGTCGCTGGGAATTTCGGTCGTCAATTTCCTTATGACCTTTCCTCCAATATTCTTGATTGAGGTACACACCTTGCCTAATCGAACTTGCATTCCATTGATGTATTTTTCTAGCGCGTTGGCAGGAAGAAGCTGATTCGCTGGTCGGTTGGCGGAGCCCTCCTCTCCCACCTAGCTGTGGGTTATGGCCTTAATTCCGGTTGGGTGAGCCTCTCGAGCGTCGCAATAACTACCTTCGTCATGTGAGTACCTTGAATGCTTATCATGGTCTGCTCTCTCGTCTTGACTATTCTGGTAGGTCGTTTGCCATTGGCCTCGGGCCCATTCCATTCGTCATCATTCCAGAGGTTGCGCCTTTCCACGTAAGTGCTCATGATCCTGCAACCATTCCATATCCGACTGATTCGCGCAGGCCGTGTCTGCAATATCTTCGGTCGGATTGTCGATAAATTGTGGGTCGTTAGTTTCGTATACCACGAGACTTGTCTCATTTTGAACAGGGACCATAAACATTTTGGTCGGGTTAACGTTTCTTCAGGTAAGGAACTGGCTTGCACAGGGGGATCCGATGAAGGAAGGAAGGGTGTTCTACTTTTTCGCTACGGTCTTGTTCTGTTCTGCGTGGTACTTCTTGAGGTTATACAGGAACTGAGTATCCTCGATTGTGTTTTCCAATATTCTATGTGTGACTGTGTAATTTCTGGACGAACAACTCGCGCACTCGTTGACCCCGTATCATGTCCGACCAAGAAAACAAGGAACTTGACGCCTTCTTTGCTTTCTTTGAAACCTTTGACCTCGCTCGACCAGTCACCACCATTTCAGACCTTAGCGACGGCGGCGCCCTCTTCGAAATACTCTCGCTAGTGTGAGTACTTTGCCGCCTCGAATCAGCGTGTCTCAGCCACCACAGAGACGCAGACTATTTCAGACAGTCCACTCGCTCCAATACAGCCCAGCTTTCCGACAACTGGGTCCTACGTTTCAGCGCCCTCAAACGGCTCTACCGTCTGCTCACCCAATACTTCACTGATGTGTTCCAGAAGCCAACCACCGGGTTCGAGGTGCCCGATCTCCAGGCCATCGCGAAAGACAACAACGTCGGCGCAACCCTCGTTCTCTGCCGGATGACAATAGCGATCGCAGTGCAGTCCGAACAGAATAAGGGGATAATCGAAAAGATACAGAAACTAAACGAGAGCGCCCAACATCAGCTAATGAAAGCCATCGAACAGGTAAGTTCTCAGGGTATGGACGTAGTGCGAGCGATAGGTTCAGGGGTGTATATGAACCATTTTCGCTTTGGGTAGGTCATGGTGAAGATAAACTCGTCCCAAAGCGACCATGGAATGGGTGGAGAAGCCATGTCCGAGTGAGTCCGTTTGACACCTTGTCTGTACATCATGTCTCACGAATTTGGACAGGGACGACCACTACTACCGGATACAGTCTGAGCGTAGTCATATTCTGGCAGAGAAGGAAACCATCGAGAAAGTTTACCAGGTCCTCCTGGAAGATCAACGTGTACTGCAAACCAATTTCGACGATGCCGTTTCCGAGAAAGAAGACGCCCTCGCGCGCCTTCGCGAAATCCAGCGAGATATCGAAAGTAGACGAAACGACAAGGCCGACGCCATGATGCGCGCCGAGATCGACAGGCTTCGGTCGGACCTGTGAGTCTCAGTCCCATCGAGAGGTCGTTGGAGTACCGTCTAACAGATGCTAGCCAGAAGAGCGAGGATAATCTTGCCATCACAGAAGCCGAACTTGAAAAACAGACCGGAATAATCGGTGAACTTACACACAAAGTGGACGAACTTCAGGGGACAGCCGACTTGGCTGCGCGTCTCAAAGATCAAGTCGACGAGTATGTTTGCTCTCACGTTTGGTGGAGTAATCGGCCTAATGCCCTTTAGATACAGTCATGCGGCAGACAAGCTTCAGAAGGCTGAGAATGTCATGGAGAAGTACAAAAAGAAGCTCCAGGAAGGCGCTGACTTGCGGCAACAAGTTAAAGTAAGATCATTCCCATTCCTTGTCGCACTCACTTTTGACATTCTTGAACAGTCGCTCGAACGCCAAAATGCGGATCTGGTGGACAAGAATGCGTCCTTGGAGGAAGAATATCGCAAGGTGGCAGCATTTAAGCCCTTGATGGAATCTTATAAGAATCAAATTTCGGAACTCGAAACCAAAGTGGCTTCTCGATCACAAGGAATGGAGACAGTCAAATTCGAACTCGAACAAACGCGTACGAAACTTCGAATCACGACCGAGGAACGCGCAAAGGACTCAGAAATGCTCGAATTATACCAGGAGAGACTGCGCGAGTTGGAGCTAACTTCTCAACGGGGTCCACCCACCACCAAGTTAACTGGCCGAGAAGAAGGGCACCAGCGAAATATGATTGATTTAACTGAAGAAGAGCTAATGGCCGAGGGGACGTTTGGGCTTGATAACGAACTTAATGATGCGCTCTCAGGCACGACCATGACTGACTTGAAGCTCCAGATAAGGAAGCTCCAGAGAGAGCTTTCAGCGGTCAAGAAGAACGAGGCGGATGGTAGTCGCATTCTCGTATTGGAGAATCTCTTGGAAGACGCAAATCGCATGAAAGCACGTTACGAGGCTGACTATCTTGGGGCCCATCGGGAAAAGCTCGTCCTGCAGCGTGACCTGGAGGAAATTCGTAGTGGCAAAGCACTAGGCGATGGGTAAGTCTGCTGTATGTGCTTTTTGAGTTGGCGACTGACGTGTCTCTTACAGCGCTGAGGCGGCTATTGCACTTCGCCAGCGTTTGAATGAGACAGTCGATCAACTGGATGCGCTGCGAAAAGAGCATGCAGATATTGAAGTACAGTTTGACACGCAGAGACGAGAGCTTACAATTGCCAAGTCTGATCGTTCGTGGCTTTTTTGCACCGTGTTTAAGCTTGCTGACCTACGGACCACCAGTGAACCTCATTAATAAAGACCAAGTGGAAATACTCGCGTCGCTGCGCGAGTCGGTCAGCGAGGATAAGGCACTTCTGGAAGCTGAGACGAACCGTCTGAAGCAACAAATCAAAGAACTTGGCGAGAAAAATCGGATGCAACTTGAACAAGTTAACGCACTCTTGCTCGAGAAGGTGAACCTACAAAGCGAAAGTATCGGGCAAAGGGAAAAGATGTTACAGCGAGAGCGAGATATTGGGTCTATCCTTTCTTCATTCGTGCTGGTGTGTCGCTGAGAATGTATACTCAGGGACCTGCGTGCCTCCCTCTCAGGGAAGGATATACCCGAGGATGTCAAGACAAGATTACTTGCCCTTCATGAAGAGAATCTAAATGTCAAGGAGCAGCTAAAGACTACTCAAGATAAGCTCTCCAAGGCGAAGACGGTAATGCGTGCATCTAGTCAAGTACCCCGTTTCGTGCTCACTCTCTCTAGTTCATCAAGTCTCAAGATAAACTATTCAAAGAAGAACAGGCGAACCTTGCTTCTATGACAGCCGTAGGTGTTTTTTTCGTGTCTCTTCCACGCAGCTGACCGCTACTTGTAGCAAAACATATCCGAGGACGCGAATAGTAACTTACGGGACCAAATCAGGGACCTTAGCGAGGAGCTCTCTCGTGCCAATGTTTGTACCTTGCAAATAAGACCTTCTCTGCTAGTTGCTGAGGGAGATCTTCCAGACACGTTATTCGGAACTAGAGAAGCGTTACCAAGTGGAGTTTTACCACATGAGTGGTGTTATTCACCACACTGGCATGCTTCGCCTCTGGAGTTCGTATGCCCAACCCGTACAGAAAGGGAAGCCAGAACCAAGTGCATGGTTGGGACAGCAACGAAAGAACGTGAGTCTGTCCCGATATTACCTGATCGAATTTGTATTCAAGAGTTATGCCGTGATAGCTCGGACAGGTCTTACGTCGGTAGTCTGTTTCCAGCAGGGTTTTCCATTGATACTAGAGATATCACTACGAATTTTATCTATAATGGCGACATCGATGTGCTTATTATCATATTGTAACAATCAATCATTGTACTTGTGCAGTTCGATCGATGGATTCGAGGACCACCACCCAAATCGACGGAAGCTTTTGCGAAGGCGGAGGGCAACTCTTGCGAAACGCAGTTACATTGTCGGCCCTCCTCTCCAAGCCGGTCTCGATCTCAAACGTCCGGCAGAACCGTCGACCCCCAGGTCTCCGAAAACAGCACGAAACTGGTGTGTTCTAGTCGATTCAAAGACGACTCGGACCAATTTCGTGCTAGGAATAAACCTCGCAGCATCGATATGTTCTGCAGAGGTACAGGGCGTGGAGGTCAACTCCACGATGGTCGACTTCCGTCCAGGTCCCATCCAGGTGCCAAGGGTGCTGAGCGCTGATTCGGAGACGGCAGGCTCCACCACGCTCCTCCTCCAGGTAGCCCTTCCCTGTCTCCTGTTCTCTCCATCCGAGTCCGATCGAGCCCCAACGTCGGCCCTCACGCTCCACGGCGGCACGAACGCCAGCCTCGCCCCACAGATCGACTACGTGCAGACCATCCTCTTCCCCTTTCTCTCGAAGCACTTTCGCCTCTCGCCCACCCTGGCCATCCACCGGCGCGGCTACTACCCCAAGGGCGGCGGCTCCGTCGCGTGCACGCTGCCCGCTGTACCCGGGCCTCTCCCCCGCGTCGTGCTGACGGAGCGCGGCCAGGTCCACGCGATCAGGGGAAGTGCCCGCGTAGGCGGGCTGCCTCTATGGATCGCCCAGCGCATGGCGGACGGGGCACGCCGTGCGCTCCTGGACAGCGGAGTCCCGGTCTCCGAGTCGAAGATCACCATCGGGTCTGCGAGAGAACGCGATTTGGACGTCGTGGGTGCGGGCGGAGGAATCCTGCTGTGGGCCGAGACGGAGGGGGGATGTCTGATTGCGGGATCTGCGGTGAGCACGAGGGAGAAGAAGCCGGAGACGGTCGGCGAGGAGGCGGCGGGGGAGCTGGTGAGGAATCTGGGACATGGGGGATGCGTGGATGAGTACTTGCAGGACCAGATGATCGTCTTCCTTGCGCTGGCCGAGGGAACCTCGATCGTCAAGGCTGGTCCGCTGACTGATCACACTCGGTATTTCGATTATCTTTTGCCATGTCTTCGAACTGAGAAATGTAATAGAACTGCGATCCATGTCGCCCAGCTGATGACGGGGGCACAGTTCCACGTCAACGAAGACATGCCTGACAGCGCGCTGATCACTTGCAAGGGAATCGGATTCAACCCACCTTGAATCTTGGAACTCTATACTTTTCACCCTTCCCGCATAAATAGATACTACAATTAGAGGTGCATAGTGCGTAGCTCGGTGCGATGTATGACTGAGAGAGGAACGGAGTCCAATGAATAGAGTACTACAACATGACACTATCGATTCCAAGAAAGCAGTGACATGTCCCCCAGACGTCTACGACGCAGTTAGCAAGGGGATCGTTCGCATCAATGCGAACAACATACCGAGGTTTGATAAGGTGACGAATGGTACCCGCGAGTGCGAGAAGCACGAAAACGCCTGCTGTGGCTACATAAGCCCAGCCCAAGAACGGGTTCTTGCCGCCTATCCAAGACACTGTGGAGATTACAAGCGACTTGGTTCCCTTGAAACCTTGTACTGGGTAGTCTGAAGAAAGCATGAAGTACCTTGGACATACTTCCGAACGAACCACTTACTATAATAAATTTGAACCTGATATGTACCTGCATGCAGAGTGGCCGTATCGTTCCTCCCATATAGCTTTGAAAAAGTGGGTAATCCAGCCGTCCTCATCCAATTTTGAAAATGCTCATCCTGCGCGAGATTTGGAGGCGGGTTGTCGTCCGAGTAGTTGTTTGGGTATTGAAGTGCCCAGTTGGGAGGAGGGACGATTTCGTCCAGCCTTCCAACATAACCGGACGTTGCGCTGTATTTTTTGGCCTCACCAGGCCAAGCGATGCCACTCTGGGTAAAGTTGTAGTCTGATGCACCGGATTCGTCAGTGGACGGAGTGGACGGACGGAAGCCAGAAATAGTATCTGTGTGTCGATGGTCAGACCACGTGCTCTGAAAAGAAAACGAGAGCGAGAGTGTACCGTTGAATACCGAGTTTGCGATGAGACCGCAAGGGTAGATAGCCTTTCCGTCGCTTGTGACTGCCAACGGCTTGCAGTTGCTGCTGCTAAGCGTGGAGTTAGACACATAATTACCCTGGAGTTGGGATGTGTCGAGGCTCTGTACATATCGGCGGTTGTTTTGATAAAAGTTGGTCAGTTTGTAGTATTGAAATACAGGAGCAGAGAGGTCGGCTACGACGTCGAATTCGATGACGCAAGTGTGAGATTGATTGGCAAGGGCCGTTGGGTCGTAGACATAGGCGTAACGTGGGGGGTTGATGTGTTTTCGGCTGTCTGAGGAACGGAGGTCATACGAATAAGAGGACAAGTTAGACCAGGTGAGATCTGTGAGAGACGTGGAGTTTGGCAGATTCCAGCAATCGGTGTAGTCGAACGTCATCTCAGAAACCTGTGAGTGAGGCAAGGACAGGCAAATGAGATGAATCGGTAATGAATGAATGGAGGCTCACCAGACTGCTTCCCCATACGAGCAGACCGCCAATGGGGGCGAAGATGACGCCAATGATGAACAAAGTGGGCAGTACGGTCTTTGGTGTGAGTATGGGCTGCCATGCCTTGAGACGCTGCTGCTTGAAGGCGGTATCTGGTACGAGCTGTTGCTGCGGGTCTGTCAAGGGGCAAAAGGGCGGCAAAACGTACTTGCGGGTCGCCTCCAGCTGCCTTTCTCCTTCTTTCGCTCGCCGTTGCTGTCGTCGGCGTCGTCGGTGCGCTGTTTCTTGCGACTGAAGATGGCCATGGTTGTCGTCGACGAGTGTATGCGGGGCGATGAGTGTCTACTGACTAAGCACCGCATCTCTCATGGTTGCCGTCCAAGCCATCGACGAAATAACCGACCCGACGGCCGTCATCCAGCGCATATACAGCGACGACGACGACGACCGACTTCCCGCTGCAGTGACGAGACACTTTTCCGCGTTGTTCCTCAGTCCCGACGCGCTACTTCAGGTGGATGTCTCGTAAAAGCCTGCTCTTCTTCTCGGCTCATCGTCGTATAGCTTCCACCGCTCGATGTATCCCATCCTCCGGAATCGTACATGCGTGGCACCCTTGTGCGCTTTTGCGCCATGATCCAGGACACCTCCCTTCAATCCGAAATGTATCTCGCACGGCTCAGCAACAACAGGTGCGGAGGTTGGGGAATACAGCCCACACAGGGTGACTACGAATTGGACACCTTTGATCCTGACAACCTTGGAACCGCGTCTGTCTTTTGGGCAGTCTCCGTGCCTGGCGAAACGCCCTGGCACTCTGCTGAAATTTCTCGGTCAGATTTGAGTGCGCATGTCTCTCCTCTCCCCGTTCATTCATTGATCGATCCTCCAGCTGGCTTCCCTATACATTGCCCATCCCAGCCCCACAAGTTTCCCGTCCCGGGGGCAGCTCACATAGGTGTTCGACTCAAGGTACCGCATTCGAGTCGCTGTCGTGTGTCCTTGCTGAGACGCGTAAGATATACGACAACGATGGTGTAGAAAGTCTCCATGCAACAGATGTAGTGACATTCGTTGGGATTATCTCATCGGAGTCGTACGTGATACCGCTTCATTTAACCAGATCCTAACGTTCTTTTAAGCCTCGGCACAGAAGATGATTCCTCCCCGGAAGTTCCCGTATTACATGTTCTGTGTTATCAGATGGCCACCACAAAGTCATCCCCCAAGAACTTCCATGCCACAGTGCGAAAGGACCTCCTAGATTGGCTATCCCACGAGGCCTTGGACGGCGATAGCGATGTCGCTGAATGGCTGCTTCTTCAACTGATATCAAAAGTGTACGTCACGCCATCCATCCCTCGATTGACTGTTAATCCTATCCTTGCAAAGGCACTCTCGTGCGATCCCGCTTCTCCCTCCCTCCCTCACCATATCACGCTTTCCTCCACCCTCCTCGCCCGAGCTCCTTCCTACGCTCTCACATGTTCTTGCGGAGTTGCTGCCTAGATACCTTCCTATTTCGCTTTCGTTGGATCTCCTGAATAAAATACCATTCCTTCCTGAAAGCAAAGAGGAGGACTTACACGCTGGATATCTACAACTTCCCTTTGGGACTACTATCCTTTTGACTGAGAGCGCATTACAAGAGGGCAAACTACTTGAGAAGGGTATGTGACGATTGCTGCGGAATTCTCGTATCAATAACGTCACTCTGTTTTAGGCATCGGAAATGTTAGAGCAATTCAGGATGTAATGGACTTGCAGACAATAGAATACATCTTTCCATTTTCCAACAGATTCACTTTCCACACCGATCTCTCTCTGATCGTTCTCAGTGAAGGAAGGAAGAGTGCTCTCTTTCAGGTGATGCCAAATCAAAGCACTGCTCTCTTACCGCTTACCTCATGCATATAGACCAGCGTTAACGTCGCCCTTCGAGGCTCTTCCGATGCTTCCTCCTTATATAAACCCAAAGATGAAATTTCGTTACCGCCAGCACAGAAACTGACTATCTACCGTTCGTACATCACTGCCTGTACGGTGATGAGTGAGAAGGTGCAGGTGACCGAAGAGACCTCCAAGGTGGCGATCGTCATATCCTACACCCTGCACACATTTCTCATGAACGTATAGCACATCCAAGACGACTTCGTTCGTCAGCGACAGCAAGACAAATCAATGACTTCGGACGATCTCATACACCTCATGAAAGTTGCACGGTCAGCGCTCCCTTGGTCATCTTTATCGCACGCACATTGATTCCTGCATCGTCAAGGCTTCTTGCAGCATCGCGGTTGGAAAACGAGGTAACAATAGATATATGGGAACGAACGAAAGAGCTGGATGGTCGGAGGCGGGCATCGTTGGTATGACAGTGAGTATATCAGCTAGAGGGGAAAGGAGACACAACTCTTACAGAAATCAGTATACAGGGCTGTACAAAATAAACGCGCCTTGCTGTACTTACAGTATCAGTATCGCCCGTCTGAATTGAATTGTCGCATTTAAATCCAGACCGCTTGGGAAGCTGGACCATCGGACACCGGGTCACCGTTTTCTCCTTCCAACAAGAACAGAACACTCGACTATGGATAGTAAAGTTAATCTCATCACGCAAGGCACCCAACTTTTCCTGCGGCGCGTGCCTCGAAGAGTGAAGACCTTCGCTGATGATGGGGAGGTTTCAGTTTTCAGCAGCGAGGAATTGTAAGTTGTCGCATTTGTCAGTCGATGGATGTGATCGACTCACTCAACTGCAGTGCCTACCTTGTAAATATGGAGTGAGCGGTCTCCTTTTGGTTTTCATTGATGCCCGACATCTTCCTCCACATCTTCAAGCATCGGAGGCCAGAGATTCTGGGTTACGTTTGACACAGGCTCCTCAGACCTGGTATCTTCCAAGTTCTTGACCGTGACGCAGATACTCGCTTACGTCTCGCTAGTGGATTATCTCTTCCGGTTGCATAGACGCAGATTGTCAAGGCGTTCCAGTCTACTCCCCGCCGGCATCCTCCACTCTTCACCTCTCTGACGTCGTTTTCAAGTTACTTTACCTTGTCGGTTCCGTGCAGGGCTTCGTCGCCACCGAGGTTGTCACTCTCGGTAACATCCGCATAGTCTCTCAGGCATTTGGTAATATAATCGCTCGACGTCACGCTCGTTTATTATACTCACACAGTCCTCTAGCGTTGGCTGATGAAACGAACGATCTTTTTCTTAGAACCACCGGAAACTCTGGAATCCTAGGTCTCTCGTTCTCGCCTGCAGCCGCGATTCAACCAACAGTGGGAACAACAGTCCTAGACAATATATTCTCCCACCTTGGCGAATCTAGCCGTTTCTTCGCCTTCAAGCTTGGCCGAAACAGCAGTCTCGGCGATTCAAGCGCGGTCAACTCCTCGTTCACAATCGGCGAACTTGACCCGTCGATCATGAATGCTGCAAACGGAACTGCATCGCTATCGTACTTTCCCGTATTCAAGACGCAGTCGAGCCCATACGACTACTGGAAGTTACCCATAGTCAAATTGACCATCAACGGGCTTCTTCTACCGCTATCGCCCTCCCTCGTGCCTGGCGCACCGTTCCCGATCGGGATTCTCGATACGGGCACGACGCTTATCCTCGGGCCCACTCTAGATGTCAATACATTTTGGGAGAGTATCGGGACAGGGGGGACGACGAGGTACAGTGCACAGATGAATCTGTGGGAAGTACGGTGTGATCGCGCGGTCGACGTTCGGTTCGTGTTCGGGGAAGGTGATGGACAAAGAGAGTATGCGGTGCATCCCGAAGACGTCAGCTGGGCAGAGGGGAGGCAAAGCGAGGGATGGTGCATGGGGGGCGTGCAAATCAACGACGGCGTGCGTATTATATAATGAATGATTCAGGCGTGGCTCACATGAAGTCATAGGTGAACTCAGGGGACTGGCTGCTAGGGGATGTGTTTCTGAGGGTGAGTGGAAATCCGTCTGGCGCGCTCTGATTGCGTTCGTACTGTTTCAGAACGTGTACGTCGTCCACCACGGCGAGACGTCTTCGAAGCCGCCGGAGATCGGATTATTGAGTCTTACCGACTCTCAAACAGCACTGACGGACTTTCGAAACGTACGCGGACCGGATCTAGCTCCACCTCCGTCAGTACCCAACCGCAGCCCCTGGGAGCAATGGACACAAAGCGTGAAGATTGGCAGCGGAGTGTCGACGGCGGGCGGGTTTTTACTCGGTGCATTGATTACGTTATGCTACAAGGTGAGGAGATCGAGAGGGGTCACTGCTAACAGGCGGTGGTGAGGAAGAGAAAGTCCCAATTTCATTCAAGGCCTATAAGTACAGTGCATAAATATGAGAGATACAGCCACGCTACGGTAGTAAGAATCAGAGGCGAGGAAGAAGGGAAAGTATACATATGATTTGCTCGTTGCTTATCCGATGTATCCTGGTTGATAACCAGAAGCCTTGCCGTAATGTCCTAGTCCGCCGACCATGGGGGGCCCCTGTGCACTAGGGTGTTGATATCCTGGTGGAGCTAAAGGAGGGGCCCAGCTGTATGGACAGAATCAGATCGAAAACCATGAACGCCCGTCGACTGCACGCACCCTTGTTGCATCTCCGTCTGCAACTGGCATATGCCACACATCCAGACTTGTTTGGAACGGAAAGGAATCAGGGGTACGAAGCAGAGCTCGAACCAAGTGCGCGACTTGGCGGCGAACATGGAGGCTGCGTTCGAAAATAAGCAAGGTGCGCGCTCCGAGCGTCGAAGCCCGCTCACCATTATTACACCTTGGACATATTCTCGCTCCCTGATTTCCGTCAGGCGAGATTTTGTTCGGACAGCCGACTGAGTAGCCCAAAACTCGAATTCAGAATGACTGCGGAGAAGATAATGAGGCATTGCTACTGACATACGATCGGAATGCAGACTGAAAGAGACGTTTCGTGGTCAGAAATAGTCGAGAACCAAGAAAGATAAAGCTCACACAAAAGATCCAACATGAGGAACTAACTTTGTCGTGGGAGTCGTCGATAGGTGATTGATGGTTGACAAGGGTGACCAGCTGTATCGTGGGAGAGTCATGGCCATCTTCGACAGGAGTGTGCAACCATTCTAGAGGCTCATCGTCTGTATTTCCGTGACTGATTGTTGTTACCGAGAGAACAGCTCTAGGAAGGAATCTTTTCAAGAATTTCGACTGGAAATTTTGTTACCGGTGTGGCTTGCTTCTGGCCTGGTTCTTTCATTAGGAGCGAGAAAGTTTGATCCCTGCCATCCGATATCCGTTCTTTAGATCACCCACTGACTCTTGGAATCGAGGTATAAAATCCCCCAGACTCTCGTTTCCTTCATGCCCACAGCTCGACACGAATAATTTTTTCTGTTTTGAACGCGTTACTGACTATAGCAGTGATTTGCATTTTAGCCGCTACCCTCGTTTTTCTCAAGGAGCAACTAACCGCCGAAGGTATATCTCATCCCTGGACCCACTCCTCTCCCCATTGTTGGCATTTCCGAATCTGATTAACAACGCAAATCGTTCTCTTGCGCCGTTTGCGCCTCAACTTTTGGCAGCCGACAATAAAACTAGAAGTTTCTAACAAGGTTTCCAGGCCCGTGCTTTGTTGTTGTGCTGTCTTGAATTTCACCGATGCCACTTTGCGTCGAATGTAAAATGAAAAATATGTACTGGTGACCTAAACTCTCCTATGATGAGTAGCTACAAGGTCCGATGGTCTCGAAGCCTGCACGATGCTGGCGGCCGAACATGGAGCACTGATTGACGGTGGTCCGTCCGAGCCAACCAAGTGGCAGCATGCCTTTCTTACACAATGTCAGACTTTCAACCGTTAATGGTATTGAATGTCCCCGACCCGACTCCAACTTGAATAACCGGCGACTCGGCGGCGAGACGGTTTGACCATACACTTCCCGATGCGAGCTTTCTGGAGACGAATAAGTCTGCGGCTCCAAACATCTGAAACCTGTTTAGTCACTCGTTCCCTAACTTGAAACGGGGGGAAATGACACGCCAATTCTACCGCCATAATGCCGCCATCGTCTCGTCATTTCCGTGGCCATGTGACCGATTGCGCGCGGTCGTTCTATTACCACAGAACCGTTCAGTTCATTCTTTCTGGTGTCCAGTGCACTATCTCAGGAATTTCGACCGCGAATCAAAACAAATTCTGCGTTGATATTGATATCCATGCACTGTGATATCGTTACTCGCTGCCAACGATGGCACCCGACAAGCTACATGTCCTTGGATCGACTTGAATCCTAAATGCAGTCAAGCTGTCAGCTTGCTGACGGGTATTGTTCTTTGATTAATATCGAGAACCTCGCATCCCCACATCTCTTCCTGATCCCCGCCATCCGATATCCGTGAGTTTTCCACATTCCGGTTCGGTCCCAGCCGCCACTCTTGGACTCGAAGTATAAGAACCCCCCAAACTCTGGGACGCTTCCTTCATGCTCACACCTCGATATGGGTATTTTTTCTGATTTGGACCCGTTGTTGACTATAGCAGTGATTGGCATTTTGGCCACCACTCTTACTTTCTTCAAGGGGCAACGACAAACAGCCGAAGGTGTACACCTCCCTCCTGGACCCACTCCTCTCCCCATTGTTGGTAATATATTCAGTATCGACGCCAAGGCTCCCTGGAAGACTTATACTGCTTGGGCGGCGCGTTATGGTTCCTCGAATACCCTGTCCCTCTATTGTGATACTCATCATGATGCTAGGTGACATATTCAAGATCCGCGTGATAAAGCAGGACATCATCGTGATCAACACAGAGAAGATTGCCAGAGACCTCCTCGATCGCCGATCAAATATTTACTCGGACAGGCCATACCTTGCTTCGAGAGAGCCGTGTGTAGTTATGCTTATTCGAAAACATTGATGCAAATCTGCTCTGTTAGATTTGGCTGGACCTTCAACTTTGCTTGGACTCCGTATGGTGATCAATGGCGCCTACAGAGAAGGACCTTTCACCAGGCCTTCAGAGCAGAGGCTACAGCCGCCTATCGTCCTGTTCAGTTTAGAAAGGCTCGCCAACTCGTTCTGGATATTCTCGAAACACCGAGTGATTTTTATACGCACCTCCATAGGCGAGTACTCCTCCATTAGGCGAGAATCCGTACCAACTGAGGAAAATTATGACTAGGTATGCTGCATCTCTAACCATGTCGATTGTCTACGACTATGAGGTCGACCCTAAATGCGACCCTGTCGTCGATATGCTCGAGCATGGAAGCGTCTTGGCCATGGAAGGCTTGCAACCGGAAGTGGCTTCTATTATTGACGCATTCCCTTTTGGTGAGTAGTTTCTGCTTAATGGCAAAATGCTGGAAAGCTGATCACTAGCTCAGTGCTCAACTTGCCGGCGTGGTTTCCTGGTGCTATCATCAGTCGCAAGGCAAAAGCTTCTAAAGCATGTGCAGTGCAAATGGTAGAAGTACCCTTCAAATATGCTGCGAACCGCGAGGTATGATTTACATTCACTCAGATCTACAGCCCGGAGTTAAGTAGAGGCAGGCTGAAGGTAGTGATGCATCGGCAATGGCACTTGACCTGATGAGGCGCCTCAAAACAATCAACGATCCTGTGCGATTTCAATTATTGAAGGACACCTGTACGACGGCATATGTTGGTGAGTTGTGAAATGAAGGGGAAACCAGGATTGGGCTCATCAATTGACTACGATAGCTGGTGCGGAAACGGTAAGTATAAATTTCTATAAATACGTGTTCACAACAGTTCAGTTTGTCATAGACCACGTCAACGATACGGTGGTTCATGTTTGCCATGCTGCAGAATCCAGAAGTTCAGGAACGCGCACAGGCAGAGATTGACGCAGTTGTTGGTACAGACCGGCTCCCAAATTTTGAAGACCGGCCAAACCTGCCATACATTGAGGCAATCTTAATGGAGATATTGAGAATGTATGTAATTACACCACTGAGTAAGCATTCAACGACGACACTTGGTCCATTGGAATGGTACTCAAATTCGTCTCAGGCGTCCCCCATTCCACAATAGCCGATGACACATATGGAAATTTCTTTATACCGAAAGGTGATGGTATAATAAAATCAGAAATGCAGTTTGTTGATTACATTCCTTATGTTCAGGATCCACTGTAGTCCCGAACGTTTGGTCGGTGCACGGATTTTTTTTGCTATTCCCTGGGTCCTGACGTCTCGAAGGGCCATATGTCACAACGAAGATGAGTTCCCGGAACATGATGTCTTCAAACCCGAAAGGTTTTTCAAGGATGGGGCACTTGATAAATATAGAGCCGTAGACAGTGTTATCTTTGGCTTCGGGAGGTATCGTGTCATTAACCTCTGGGGTCGGGCCAGATCACTCACACAGCTGAATAGGCGTGTGTGTCCGGGTCGTTACATTGCAGAATCCTCAGTCTGGGCTCCAATGGTGTTGATATTGTCCTTATTCAAGATATCAAGGGCTCTCGACGAACGAGGCAAAGAGGTTTACTTTGAGCCAGATTTCACCACTGGGGTAGTAATGGAAATGTTTTTTTTTTCTGAATTTGGGCTCCGTTTCCGTATCTGATTTATATTCACTATCCTATCTCATTTCCTTGCCTCATTACACCGCGAATTCCAAACTGCGACATCCACAAACTTTTGGCAGCCGACGATTGAACCAGGAGCTTCTGACAAATTCATTGATTATAGTAGAGGCTGCTTTGGATTTGTAGTTATACTGTTTAGGACGTAACCATCGAATGGTATCCTACCAAAGTACGACTACGACCCTGTCAACTGGTCACGGCTGGGGCGTGACGCGAAAGTGATGATCGATGATTGGTAAGTTTGTAGGTTAGTAAAATAACAAGAATCTACAGGTTGAAGTTGAACGACAGGACGGTGAGTCGATCGGGGCGTGCCGGCGGATGGTCTTGCACAAAAACGGCTGAAGAAGGATCGCTACGTTCGTGCGATACGGATGTCTGGAGCTCTGCCAGTGCGAAGATGGTCTCGCACACTGAGAGGGTTGTTTGCGAAGGGTTGGATAGAGCGAGGAATCTTTCGAGGTGGTATGTATGATGATTGTTATCTGATCCCCCTTTCCACCGCGGACTTGGAGTCGACGTCTCGGTGACAATGCACTGCCGATTTTTACCGCCCACACAGCCTTTTAAATTACTTAAATTCGACAAGTTAGTTCCCAAGCTGTCCCGTTAGTTCTCCATCACTGACCACCCACTTCAAGAGATGTCTTACTACACCGAGTCTAGCTACGGCAATCGTGCTCACTCTCATAGTGTCCACCACCATTCCACTTCAGCATATCCCGGTGAAGTGGATCCCAAGCTCTGGCAATACTTTTCCGCAGTAGACACCAATAGATCCGGTGCTCTCAGCATCGGCGAACTGCAGAATGCTCTCGTCAATGGTGAGGATGATCCCATCGCTTTCTGATCTAACTGATCCCTAATCATTTGTCTCCACGATCCAGGAAACTGGTCGAGTAATTTGGTTATCGCCTGGTTTACCTGATCTTTGATGCATGTTCTTATCAAGGGTTTGATCTGGATACGGTCAAGATGTTGATGAACATGTTTGTATGTTGTTGCCGCGAATACATCCGTGTTGCCCATCGCTCACCTTATCCATAGGATTCCGACCGTACTGGCACCATCAAGTTTAATGGTACGCTTCGGCGCTTAAGAAATTCGTTTCCTCACTTTGAGTCTGTCGACAGAGTTCACTCGACTATGGCAATATATTACGGACTGGCAGAGCGTCTTCAGGCGATTTGACAGGGACCATTCCGGAACTATCGAGAAACGAGAATTGGCAGACGCTATGGAGAACTTTGGTTACCGTCTTTCCTCGGGCCTCTTATCCCTGATCGAACAAAAATACGGTAACGATTTTGCGTATTTGATTGGATGAAATCGTTGTGGTTCACCTTATCTCCTGCACAGCTTCCACGGCGACTTCCGCATATGGACCTCCTCCTGGCATCACGTTTGATCGATTTGTCAGGGCGTGCGTTACAGTCAAAACACTTACCGAAGCCTTCCAGAGGTTCATCCTTTTTTTCCATCTTCATATGTTTATATGTATCTGATATATCTCTTTGAAGATACGACACTCACAAAGATGGCTGGGCACGGTTTAGTTATGAAGACTTTATGAAGGTGATGACTATTGATTTGTATAATCTTTTTCGCACACTGATTATGTTACTCTCTAGACTGTTCTCACAGCTCCCTGAGTGAAGTAATGGCTGTCCGAAATTGTACATATTGTGTACGAATAGTATTTCCATTGGAATTTCTCCAGGATCATACCCTGTATCAATGCCAATCTACCACCCTTACGCGCCCCCCCAGATCTGTCGCCGATGTCAATCTCTGAAGGCAGATTACTGAGTGTAAGTCTGATCACGGCCGACCAGGCCGGACGGTGTAAACCGCTACATGACAAGTGTGCATGTGGAGATAGCATCAGAAAAATGAGATCACTTGGGCGCAAACGAATCTACCCCCAATCTGAATGAAAGTGAATGTGAGATTGCTTTCTCACCGCCGCAATTGTGTAATAACACCACGGAATGAGTAAATCACCGCATGTGGAGCAGAGTCCAAAAAACACCGTACAAAATTTGTTACCGAACCGCTGGGCATGATGCCAAATCTGAGGACTAGCATCGGAGAGGCCTTGTGGCGAAGGTCGGAGAATCATCCGAGTCAGGTGAACTCTGAAGAAGTTCCAACGCGGAATCGTATTCCACTGACAGTTGATCATGCCTTAATCAGCCTGAAAATCCAATTTCTCGATGCCACAAAAATTTACTGGGCACGAGTTTGGCCCACGTGTAAACTCGTGCTGCCCCTTAACCACCACCAGTATATTTATCTGGCGCTCGAATCCGGCGATTGACAAGGCCCGGCACGGGTCTTGGTGCCAGTCAGTAGCCTATTTGAAGCCCTTCAACGTTGCCTACATAGACGCTGTTGGTAGGACCTTGAAATACTCCGTTATATGGCTCTCAATAATCATTCGGATTGTGAATGTTGTGATCAAGTAAATCAAGTAAATCATGAGTCCATGTCGCTGCACCATGAGCAGCTTACATGCAAGTTCACGGCTGACCGAGCTCGTTGTCAGAAGCTCTCAGCCACTCTTTTGCCAAATGCTCAACGACGCGGGGTAGAATGGATGATACCTGGCTTGGGTCATTTCCAAAGCCTTCCAAGTAATATTTGATCTAAAACCAGGATTCAGCGCCCTGCGTCAGTCAACACACGATACAATACCTTTGGCTCTGTTCCGCTTGTTCTGGAAACGTCATTGAATAACTGTGCTCAAAGTAATAAATAAATGGTACCTTATGGTCAGCACTATGTTAACATCCGTGGATTTTGCTCTGAACTGGATCATGTATCCTGGTGACAATGGGAGCCTTGGTGTATGTGTCAAAGTATCTGCGCTGTCGTATCCGTGCCCAACGGTCAAATCGATGACGCTGACAACAGCCAACCCGGCAATCGAGCGGGGGTACTGCTTTGTGGATGGGTGAAGCTATAAAACACCGTCGCTTCTCAGCATCAGTTACGTGAAGTCAGACGCACTGATTTCTCGAAATTGCGAAGCCCTTCGAAGATCTTATCGATCTTGATGGTATCTGAACAAATGAAATAGCTGTTTCTGGTCTACGCACAGTCAAACCAGGGCTCAAATTCTGGCGAGCAACCCACTTCGAAATATCCATACCTGGAGGGACTTCAACCAATGAAAGGATGCGACAATCTAACACATACTTTTCGTACAGTCCCTTTAGATAACTTTGAACAGTCGAGCCTTGGGAGTGCAGTTCAGTCACCATCTCCGCAAACATCAACTTTCCTTTCTAGTGAGTTACGATACTGATACTTCGCTGATTCACTTGTACTCACCGTGGCAGCTATTCCATCTTTGTCGCGTATCTCAGAACCAAACATGAAACCAATAGCTTCCTCGTATCCGAAAGGAACTTCATAACCGGCTCGTTCCAAGTCTAATGCTGTGTTACCAATAAACTTGAATCCTGCCAGGGTAACTCTCCGATGAATGTACATAAGTCATGACGTGCGAGGCATACCAGTCAGACAGTCTACAAACTTGAATCCCTCCAAATTCGCCATTGCCTCGACCATTTTCGAGCTAACCGTGGAGGCTACCATTGTTAGTTTATCTGGAGCGCAATCAATCCTCTAAGGTGGTAGAGCATCTCGTAAAAGGTAACGTACTCAATGGTTTCCCGCACTCTTTGTATCTTGCTAGGACACGGCTAGCGAATAAGGCTCCCAACTGATCGCCCGTGAACGTCGTGAAGTTCCCATCGGGACTAGTCCACAATATAACATATATATCGCAACGGAATGAAGAGTCTCACCCTCTTTCAGCGGCTGAGAATCGATCAGAGTCAGGATCCTGTGCTAGAACATAGCCTGCATTTGAGTGGATGGCTGTCGCAATTGCGCATTCCTTTACGACGTCACGGAGGGAAGTG
The DNA here is from genome assembly GCA_038090155.1 of Rossbeevera pachydermis. Classification (NCBI taxonomy): domain Eukaryota; kingdom Fungi; phylum Basidiomycota; class Agaricomycetes; order Boletales; family Boletaceae; genus Leccinum; species Leccinum pachyderme. The sequence goes on from JBBPME010000027.1 coordinate 62,989, forward strand.
AAGACCCTGATATAAGCTCACCAATGCCCCTGTAATAGCTCGTGGTAAGTTCTCAAGGTTATATACACTCCATACCTTTTTCCTCTGGATTTGGAAATCGAACTGTTGGAAAGTCGGGATCTGGGTCCTTCTGCTCCATTACAGCAATATACGGTTTGAAACCAGCACGTTTAAAAGCCTCAGATGCGAAAGCATCGCTAACGCCATGCATTGAAGTATTCACGAATTTGACGGGATTAGCGTCGACGTGAAGCCTATACATACTGAAACTATTTGAACATAAAAACAACATTCGAACACGAACCTTGGGTTCCCCATACCATAAATTAAATCGAAATAAGCTTCTTTCATTTCGGATGTAGGATCATGACAAAGCGAGGAGGCATAAACATCGAGTCCGGGCTCTACTCTGGGTTCTAGATTATCTAAAATGGCCTTGGCGATATCCGTATCGTGAGGGCCGATAATCTAGGAGAAGGTGGGAGGGTTCGTGTGCGCACCACTGATGGTAAACACGCCTACCTGGACGGCGTTTTCCCAGTAGACCTGTACGCACGCATGAGAGAGTCAGTGGCATGGCTTTCAAAGTACGCACTTTGAAACCATTGTCATCCTCACAAAAGACCAGGTCATGAGCTCCAGCAAGGCAAATAAAGTCACAAACTTATGGATACCTTTGGGTTGTGGCTTGCTGCAGACCATTGGACTCCGAGGGCAGCAATGACGCCAAATCACTCACCAGTAATCATTATTCCGCTTGCTGCATTTAGTCTCTTCACTGAAAAAGGGACGCTTTTGAGAAGGATTGAATATGGTATTTCTTACAGAAATAGATAAAAAGACCCACAGAGGTGTGTGGACCAAGCCCCTCAAAAGAAAAACCTTGACCTTGTTTGAAAGGAACACCGCAGCGGTGAGGCGTGCCCAGTCCGCCGAATTATGTCGATGGTCGTGACCAATCACGACACCGCGTGAGGCAGCGTCGGTAACATACTTCAACACGTACGCGCAAAGTCCCTGACGGTGGTTCGAGCTGAACTACAAAGTCAAGTGTGGAGTGGTAGGTCCTTGCCTGAGATGCCTGAATAATAATCAAATCATTCATTCTCGCCCACCCAGCCTCCATTTTCCCTCGGAGTCCTGGAGACGTAGCGTTCGTGACGGCACAGTATGTAAAATAACATATGCTTACCTGCCGTTCCGAACTCTATGCGCGTCCTTCCGTTGAAGATGGCAGAATGATGTAACGCACAGTAAACGTTAGACACAGTTTGATATCACGCATTTGCTGGTAGATACCTCATTCTTTTCTCTAATTCATCTACGTTCTGCGTGTCCCACAAAACCTGAATTTCTCTCTTCGTTGCTTCGTTCTGGAATTCCGCGAAATTGCCATTGACGCCTCGGGTGGGCACAAAAGGAGACGTACTGGATCCAGCCTGAGCCATTCTTTAACAAGATGTTCAAGTGACATTGTTGCTATCTGCTTGCGTCGATCGCTTTCTGGTTTTGAGATGCAGATATCGATTCAGATCCAGTTGTCTCCGCTCCAATCATTGATCGGTGGTAAGCCGGCCCGGTCCTCGCTTCTGTGACGTGATTGGGTTGTGACGCGATGAGAAGAGAAAAGTGCCATTTGTACTATCTATGTAGGGTGTGGTACAAATGCACTATTGGCTAAGCTCGAGGATGAACAACAGTGGGGAGACGAGTGCGGGCGGCCGTCCGGCTATCGCCTCTGAGAACCTCCAGGGGTCCAGACCCCAAGGAGTCGGGGCGGATGCGCTGGAGATCCGGTGGTGTTCCTGTACCAGGGAGGGAGGGTGAAAAGTGAGAATGGGATGGACGGACTCAGTGGGGCGCAGTGCCGTCGAGGGGGAGAAAGGGAATTCCTTACGCCGCTTGGCCGAATACGATGCCCTGGCACGCCTCGCTACGTAACAGAGCGCTACCAATCATTACTGGTGTCTTGATCCTGGCAGCCCCAGTCAACCTCGATCAGTCGTTACATGACCCTTAAAGAGTTGTGTAGGTGGATGCAGGTTGAGTGGTCGTGAAGAATAAATATTCCAGGCCCACCATCGAAACTTGGGCTATGACCTTTCTTTCCCAAGTGCAACTAGCCTTGAGTGAAACAAAGATTTGCAGGTTACACCGGTTAAGATTGCTATTTTCTCATGCCTGAAGCCGATTGCATGATTCTTGACGACTCGCTTAAGATCACGCCCGCCACATGGTATCTTAGGTCTTGGTGCCGATCGAATCAAATACTGGTGTTGAATGAGATATTCCAAGAGTCTATAGCTACCTACTAATTGTATACCTGATATAATGGTCTGCAACATCGAGGTCAGCGGCCGAAATAAATAAATGAGAAGAATTGGCTGCCGTACGTTGACGAAAATTTAGTGCCCTGTCTTACAACCTTTTCCACTGCGTCCAAGAAATCACGTTCCGTTGCAACTTTCCGTCGAGCACGAATAGCGAACATCCCAGCCTTTGCATATTTGTAAACATACGTCACTGAGTATAAGGAACTTGGGAACACACCTCGGTGGCTACTGACCGCAGCTCTGCCCCAGTGGTATTTGGACACAACCGCGCAATTAGGTCGAATCGTATGTCCCTTTCAACACTCATACTTCAAAATATATGCTTTTAGGTACCAAGTTTAGCAGGATGAAAGGATACAGACGCACCTTCGTGCATGGATCTTTAAAATATGCGCTCGTCCCTCGTTATCGGGTAACGAGAATTCTACCCTTCGATCAAGACGACCCGGTCGCAATAGTGCTGGATCCAAAGTGTCTGGCCTGTTTGTTGCCATTAGCACTTTAATATTCCCTCGTGGGTCGAATCCATCTAGCTGATTGATCAGCTCGAGCATCGTTCTCTGGACCTCGTTGTCCCCTCCTGCGCCGTCATCAAATCGTGCACCGCCTATTGCGTCGACCTCATCGAAAAAAATGATACATGCTTTCTTCGAACGTGCCATTTCGAAGAGTTCGCGAACCATACGGGCTCCCTCGCCGACGTATTTCTGTACAAGCTCAGATCCGATTACACGGATGAAGGTAGCGTCAGTTCGATTGGCAACGGCTCGAGCACAGAGTGTTTTTCCGGTTCCGGGTGGCCCGAATAGGAGAACACCTTTAGGAGGGTCGATACCAAGTCTCACAAAACGTTCTGGCTGGATAGGATGTTAAACAACCTGCAGGAATAGTTGCATATACATACCGAAAGGAGAGGAGTCTCGACGACTTCGCGGAGCTTTTCTATTTGCTCCCTACAGCCGCCGACATCCGAGTAAGTGACATCTGGTTTCTCCTCCACTTGCATCATTGTAACTGAAGCATCGATCTTGGGGGGCAAAGGTATTTGAATCTGGTATTTGTTCCGGTCGACTCTGTGCATGCAATATTATCGGAAGAAAGAAGGGTATTGTAATGACCACACGTACCCAACACGCATGCCCTCTTCGATGTCGGTGGGAGCAACGCGCTCACCCAATCCGACAACGAATTTTGCAATTTGCTTGATATTGATGACGTACTTGTCCTGTTCATCAGCGCCTTTCTGGCCTTGCACGGCTCCGGCAGGATTGACTGCACGAGCTGATTCGGCTTTCTTGGGATCCATTGGGATGATCTTTGTACACCGTGCGACCTGGAGAGGATGCTCGCCCATGCGTGCACGGTCAGCCATAAGGTCCCATAGGTTTGGTGCGGCTAGACCAGTGTCAGATTCCTTCACACCGAGCTTCTCGTCAATCTTCTTTTGGACCTCTTTAATGTCTGTCTCAATCTTTTTCAACTTGGCGGCATATGGACCTTGACCCTAGAGAAGCTGTCATCGGCTTGGGCGCATAGAGGCAAGTATACGGCGTACATAAGTCTTGAGAATCTGGATATCGCTGTCGGTGAGTGCTAAAGAATGCATGAGAGAGTGTCCGATCGGCTGATGGCATGACCGACCTTGGATCTTTTCTTCCTTCTCGTCTGCTCTCTTCTCGTCTAAGATAGGGTCAATAAGGCAACGAAGGCAACGCCTGGGACGTACATTTCTCCCAATCACTGCAAACGATCTGTGAGTGAAATCGTCAGGAAGAGCTCAAGCACTCACGCTTTGGGTGGCATCGTGGAGGAGCGGTGCTATGTCAGAACTGGACGCGTCATTGCGCCAGACGCGCATCGGCTATTCCCGATAGATTCAGATTCCGCTTTGGAAAGCGAGTTTCCCTCAGTTCTGCGATCTCCAACAAAGATGGCCGGTGCACTACAAAATGCAAAGCGCGACCTTCCAAAGATCGCGAACGAGGAACGTGAATCGTCCTTTGGGCTCGTCTTTGGTGTCTCTGGTCCAGTCGTGATCGCGGAGAACATGACCGGCGCTGCCATGTATGAACTGGTCCGCGTCGGTCATGATGAACTGGTGGGGGGTAAGCGCTCTGTTGGCCACCTTTTCATCGCTAACTTGCATCCAGAGGTCATTCGTATAGAAGCGGACAAGGCGACCATCCAAGTGTACGAGGAAACATCGGGTGTCACAGTCGGAGATCCTGTTCTCAGAACAGGCAAACCTCTCAGCGTGGAACTGGGCCCAGGTATGTAATATCCCCGTGGATCGACATATTGTGTTCAGGCCGTCAAAGGTTTGATGGGAAACATCGTCGATGGCATTCAAAGACCTCTCCGCGTAAGTCGCCTCATGTCTTACTCATTGGTCGATTTGGCTACATTACATGCAGTCCATCCAAGAACTTTCAAAGTCCATCTACATTCCACGTGGCATTAACACCGAGGCACTCGATCGCTCCCTCCAGTGGGACTTTACCCCAGCATCGTTCAAGGTACTTTTCCACTTTCACTCACGGCGCTTGTCTCATAATGTACATAGGTCGGTGATCACATATCAGGAGGTGACATCTTCGGTGGCATCTACGAGAATTCGCTTGTAGACAACCACAAAATCATGCTTCCCCCCCGTGCTCTTGGTACAATCACTCATATTGCAGAGAAAGGAAGTTACGCGGTCAATGTTCGTATCTGACTTTTTGTTCCTTCCCTAGCCGCTCAATTCTATTTCCAGGATATTGTTTTGGAAACCGAGTTTAACGGTCGAGCGACTAAACATACGATGATGCAATTATGGCCTGTTCGCGCCCCCCGCCCTGTCACCGAAAAGTTGACGGCAGATTATCCATTGTTGACCGGTCAACGAATTCTGGACGCTCTTTTTCCGTGGGTATCTCGTGTCTTTTCACCATGTTCCACAGACTCAACGCGTAAAGATGTGTACAAGGAGGTACCACTGCGATTCCCGGTGCTTTTGGATGCGGCAAGACCGTAATTTCTCAAGCTTTGTCCAAATATTCTAATTCCGATATTATCATCTATGTTGGATGCGGGGAGCGGGGAAATGAGGTCAGTTTGTCGTGCACTTGTTCTGACCTTGCTCATGTATTACTGGAATAGATGGCTGAGGTTCTGATGGAGGTGAGAATAATCGTCATACGTTCACATATGTTTATTAATCCCACCCAGTTCCCTCAGCTCACGATGGATGTGGCCGATCGCAAAGAACCCATCATGAAGCGTACCACACTTGTTGCGAACACGTCAAACATGCCTGTGGCTGCACGTGAAGCATCGATTTATACCGGTATCACCCTCTCGGAGTACTTCCGTGACCAAGGATCCAATGTCTCCATGATGGCCGACTCAACGTCACGTTGGGCCGAGGCCTTGCGTGAAATCTCCGGCCGTCTTGCGGAGATGCCGGCTGATTCTGGGTATCCTGCATATCTGGGTACCAAGCTCGCAAGTTTCTACGAACGAGCTGGCAAGGTTAAGTGTCTGGGAAGCCCCCAGCGACAAGGGACAGTGTCCATTGTTGGAGCGTGAGCCTGCCTTGACTTGATCGTGTATTCGTTTATTAATCAGACTGTTAGCGTATCGCCACCCGGAGGGGACTTCGCCGACCCAGTCACATCAGCTACACTCGGAATCGTTCAGGTTTTCTGGGGCCTTGACAAGAAATTAGCTCAACGTAAACATTTCCCAGCCGTCAATTGGAATCTGTCGTACTCCAAGTATACGAAGGTGCTCGAACCCTTCTACGAGCGCGATGCACCTGGTTTCGTCGAGCTCCGAGTGCGCACAAAGGAGATCCTTCAAAAGGAGGATGACCTTGCGGAGATTGTCCAGCTGGTTGGCAAGAGCGCACTTGGCGAGAATGACAAGATTACCCTTGAAGTTGCCCGAATGCTCAAGGATGACTTCTTGCAACAAAACGGTATGAGCGAATACGATCGATACTGTCCATTCTACAAGACAAATGCGATGTTGAGGAACTATGTTGCGTTTTACGACGCCGCCTTGAGGGCAACCGCACAGGGTGACCTGACGTTCGCTAGAGTTAGAGAGGCTGCTACAGACCTGATATTTAAGCTCTCTCAGATGAAGTTTGAGGTAAGATAAAGGATATTATGGTGGCTCTGTGGTTGACTTCGTCTCAGGCACCTTCCCAAGGTCAAGAGTCCATCATACAGAAGCTAGATGCTTTACATGTGGAGATCCAAGATCGCTTCCGCCAAATGGCGGAGTAGACTAATGTGGGACTGGCTCGTCTGCCTCGTTTTTCTTGTACGCTATCTGCTATAATACCACTTTTCACGGGTTTCTTGCCTATCAGCCTGGGATACAATCAAATTTCATCATTTGACGGATAGCTCCAAGACGCGAGCTGAGTCATTCGGTTCGATGATGTGCAACCGGAGGACAGTCTTAAGTGTAGTTCAAAGCCGAAGCCATATAGCAATGACGCACCAAGCATCCGAAGTCAAGTAACCTTCAGCTTGAGACTCTTCTCGGGTTCGGTGGATCTTTCGGAGAGTTGCATGTGATGCTGCGAGCATGCTCCGGTAACTCCCGTCCCGTTGCGTTTTACAACTGGATGTCGCGGCGATACAGCTCCTCGTACAGGAGAAAAAAATGGTAGGATACATGACCAGAAACTCTACAGATTCAGATATGCGTAGAAAGCAAATGTTCGCGAAGGAGCTGCAAGTGCGTGAATGATTGGATAAAGTCCGGACTGGGTCGCTGTGCCAGGGGAGGCAATCTACGCAAGGCTTTGCCCAGCCTGCGACATTCTGCGGTTCAAGTCAATTGCGGGTAACCAAAAACATGTTGTAAAGCACACTCGCCAATGGCCACGCAAGGAGGCCGTGAAAGGTTATCAGTAAAAATCTCGGTTCGTCATCCTTTGTTGAGGCCACTCGTTGTAGTGCATGCCATTGTCCCCTGACATAGCCCAGATGTTACGAAATGGTGATTCCGTGGTCCCGCAAAAATTAAATGATTGCTGTTCTGACAACGAGTCCTCCGATCACTCCAAGGGAGCACGGAATGGAGATTCATTGTGTTAGTAATGAACTTGTGATGGGACTCGGACGTGATGCAGCATATCATCATTGATTTATCAAACGTTGAGTTTCGTATATAATGCAGGCCACAGAGAGCCAGAAATGGGTATGAGTTATAAGGGAGTTGACTATCACTGTTTGCATGGGACAGGGGCTATTACTTTTTTCAAATGTAAATCCTTCTGATCCTAACATGTACAAATAACCTTCTTTCGACATACCTCTTGACTCGGAACACAAGCTTACATAAATGGCGAATACAACAATCAAAGGCGCATTGGCTATTCACGGCCAAAATCCACAGGTTTTGCATTTGTCTTCTTGTTCGTATTCAATTTTGTCTAATCTGTACAGTTCCTAGTTGAAACCGTGATCCGGAATCGAATATGGGAGTCGACGTACTGGAAAGAACATTGCTTTGCATTAACAGGCGTGTATACTGCCATGATGCCCAGGACGTTTACTGATGGTGACGTGCTCAGCCGAGTCGCTCATTAACAGGGCAATTGAGCTCCGATGCATTGGAGGAGTCTATGGCAATCAGCGTCCCACTGAATTCCTTTGTCTGCTTCTGAAGCTTCTACAACTTCAGCCCGAGAAGGAAATTTTAATCGAGTATCTTCAGGCTGACGAATTCAAGTAAGTCGGCACTTGCTTCCCCTGGAACAGAACGCGTCTGATCTGTGTATCAGATACATGAGGGCGCTCGCAGCAATGTATATTCGGATGACATTTCGTGCAGTGGAGGTATATGAAATCCTTGAACCACTTATGAAGGACTACAGGAAGCTGAGGCATCGGGACATGGGTATGATCTCGAGATGCTTCAAATCCCACCAGCATGGCTAACGGTCGCACAGCTGGCTATACGCTAATGCACTTTGACGAATTTATTTATAACTTGCTCACCGAAGAGAGGGTCTGCGACATCATTCTACCCCGAATAGCCAAACGCCAGACGCTGGAAGAGAACGGTGAAATCGGTCCTCGCAAAAGTCGACTGTTGGATGCGATGGAAGGCAAGAACGAAGATGAAGGCAGTAACAGGAGCCGCAGTACTAGTCGAAGCCTCTCCAAGTCAAGGAACCCAAGCGCGGACCAATCTCGTTCTCCTTCAGTGAATGGGCGATATGTCTCCAGAAGCCCTACACGTTCGCGCTCACCGTCTGAATTATCTTATCGTTCACGAACTCGCAGTATCTCGCCTGACAGAATGGAAGCAGAATCGACAACGGATGTGTAACATATTTATATCACTCAGAATCTACTCCGTTGACTGTACGGTAGGCTTCTTTGAAAAGCTCTGAGTCTTAAACGTGAGAAGCTGCTTGGACAACTCCCTCCAACGGTCCGACGCAAGGGGCATTCTTGCAATCGCTTCTGGGGAGAGGAAACCCCGGTTTCGCCATTGGGTATACCAAACTGTACGGGAGTTAGACGTTAGATAGTCAGTAGGAGCCACAAGACGCACTGATGTCATTGCGACGAGTTGGTGCGGCAGATATACGGTCTACCCGACCTTTGACACAGTCACGCAAGGCAAGAGAATTGTAATACTGGCAGAACACGCTGCCGCCGTTTGCTTCGATAGCTTTGATAGCACTCTTCGACGCACGAGAAGGGGTGATATGCACTGCTGCCTTCAAGAATCCCGCACCCTGAGGTTTGTCATGTCAGAATACGGTGAAAGAAGATTTAAAATCAAGATACAAACGTTACCCAAAAGCTTAATACCGTCGTGAACGTTGTGCACACAGCCGCTCAACAGCAGTTCCTTCGCTGTAATGGGCTTTTCGGGCGTTGAATGTAGTCGGCCCTGGTCTATCCAAAGTTGAAGACGGTCTAGGTTGACTGAAGCATATGTTTTACGGTTCCTGCAGCACGAGTCGGCAAGGGGAAATGGTTGTACGAAGAACGCTTACGGGTTGACAAAACCCCTCTTGGGGAACTTCTTGAGAATTGTCGTCTGACCGCCTTCAAACCCGGCCTTGGGTTTCCCGTTGCCAGAGCGAGCCTTCTGGCCCTTGTGACCGCGTCCGGAGGTACCACCATATCCCGAGCCTTGACCTCGCCCGACGCGTTTTTGCTGGCCAGACAAGTCAATTACGCTCCAAGTATATGCCACAGAGAGCGTACGTTATGCAACGAGCCAAATGCTGGTTTTAGGTTGGACAGTGAAAGTCTAGTCAGCCTTGAACGAACGACAGAAGACATGGCCTTGTTTAGGTAATTTACTGTTTTACTTTGGTGGCCTGTTTTCATGCGCCCGAATTTATTGACTGCCACGGACAGCACTGAAACCAGAGGCAATTTCATGCTGTCTTCAGCGGCATAACAATCCGGAAGTTCTAGTCATTAGTTCTGGGATTCCAATCTCACGGCACATGTTTCTTGGAGCGGTCGAGCCAAGCATGACCTCCCTGAAGCCTTTGATCGCCATCTGCGGGACGACCGGGGTTGGAAAGTCCAAGTTGGGCGTGGAGCTCGCACTCAAGCTTGGAAAACAAGCTTATCAAGACGTCTCTGGCGGGCATCGATGGCATGGTGCACGTATCATCAATGCCGACTCCATGCAGATCTACACTGGTATGGACACAATCACCAACAAGATTCCTCAAGCAGAACGCATGGGTGTGGAGCACCTCCTTATGGATTACAAGCAACCGGGCGAGCAGTACGTTGTCGGGCAATGGGTTCGCGATGCCATCCAGGTAGTGAGTACAATCCTTCGGAAGATACCGTTTGGTTTTCCGAGATCCTCCGTTACAGATCGAGGAAACCCATAAGATGAACCAAATCCCAATTGTCGTTGGTGGAACATCCTACTGGATTCAACATCTTCTATTCCCCGGCAGACTAGTCAACAAGGATCTGAACTCTGCGTCCCCTGGTCACCAGATTTCTCCCTCTTTACAGAGCTCCGTTTCGCAATTGACGCCCGATCTTTTCAACTTATGGACGACACTTCCGGAATCCCCCCCAAACGCGGTCACACATCCAGAGGAAGCCCTCTCTCTGCATGAGTTGTTGCAGGCCTTGGATCCGCCAGTAGCTTCTCGGTGGCACTGGAGAGATACCCGCAAGGTCTTGCGCAGCTTGAAGATTATGAAAGAGACAGGGAGGGCTCCCAGCGATATTATAAACGAGCAATCAGAGAGTATACTGTTCCCTCGGTAGGTCCCTCTTGCTTATGTGTAGTTTGAGCTGTGTGAATAACTTTTGCATAAAGTTATCGCACCCTCTGCTTCTGGCTTTATGCGCAACCCTCGGCGCTGAACCCTCGCCTTGACGAGAGAGTCGACAATATGATCAAGGTTCGTATCCCATGCCCCCTTATTTTTCCTTGTGACTAGATATTGATATTTTTTCACCAGGATGGGCTTCTCGAAGAGATAAAATCTCTGCATGCCAGTTTTTCTTCCTCGCAGTCTGCGGCGAACAGTGCCTCGGTCGATGGGGAGGTCGAGTTGAGTTCTTCCACGACTGAGCCCGACTATACAACCGGGATTTATCAATCGATAGGTATGCCGAACCTTTCTGTGAGACTCGCCTGCCTTATATCCTCCAATAGGATTCAAGGAATTTCGAGAGTTTCTCGAGTTACCCGACAACCCTCAGGAGGCCTTCGACAAGGCAGTAGAACATATGAAACAGTCGACTCGCCAATATGCGAAACGTCAAGTCACATGGCTACGAAATAAACTACTTCCCGCGATACAAAGTGCCGACGTACACTCCGGGAGCCAGATTTCTATGGCGAGCATGTACATTCTGGATGCAACAGGTAGGCTCCTGCTTGATACCTATCGATTGTAGATCACTTTTTTTTTTCTTGATGTAGTTCTAGGAGAACAATGGACATCAAACGTTTTGTCACCAGCCGAATCAATCACGGACTGTAGGTTGAAGAAGCACTGGTACCGTGTACGATCATAACTCAGATCTGTTTCAGCTTTTTTACAAGAGGAAGAGCTCCCACCTCCTGCGTCGTTATCACCGACAGCGAAGGCATTGTACGCCAATCAGAAAAAATCTGTTGAGTACGTTTCTTCGCTTCCCAATCGTTTTTAAGCTTCATGTTTCATTGTTAGCCCCTCCGACGTCCTCAAAGCGAGACGAAAAATTGTGTGTGAAGTGTGTACGGTAAACCCTCGGCGGCCGGTAATGATTGAAGAACAAGATTGGGACGCTCATCGAGGAAACCGATTGCATAGGCGGCGTATCGCAAAGTCTAGGAAGGAACATGAGAGATTGCCGTCGGGCTCTCGGGACTTGACTACTTCCGGAGATGAAACGGTCGGTTCTGATAAACCTTTTGTTTTCATTCATAATATTTTCTACGTGAGTTCCATCCTGGGGGCTACAACTCACCATTCCCCAACAGGAACAGCTGAGTTGTCAGACAACGTTAGGAGTGACGTGTGGTTGTTGAGGTCGGATGCTGTTGACAACCCTTGCATTTTAACGCTCGGTGGACCGGATCTGCGGATGGGACGGAATATGCATATGTCGAGCAGCAGCAGCCAGGATGTTTGTGTAGTAGAAATGTGTTTGCGAAAAATTGACGTTGGGTGGGACGTCGCCGCCGCAACCGAGTCGCTTGTCACCACTGTTCAAGCAACGGCGGGTCTGAACGCTGCGGGCATCGGCGGTTGCTGTCGCACCGCTCACGACATTCAGTGGCTCCTTGGGACGTCGCTTCCGGTTACTACGACGTCGGGCTCGTCCCGCCCCGTTCTTGAACTATGACCTCTATGGCGGAGGCACCGGCTTACTTGTTGCAGGGAGTTCCTGTCTTGCAACCGCCCCACCTCGAGGGTCTCTCCGATCCCTCACTTTCCACTGAAATTTTGCCAGGTCCCCCTTCCTTGCTGTCCGTTCAGCAGGCTGCTCAGAAGCGCGACCCAAAGAAACCATCCGCTCTCATGTCCTATCTCCCCACATCGGACCCAGGCTCCACTTACTCTGGCCTCATGACCAGCGCTCTCAGTGTCTCGGAAGTCGACGGACCCCGTCGAAAGCGGTTTAGAGTTGACAAAGGGTATGTGCAAGTCATCCTCTCCTTTCCACCCCGCTGGCGCTTTCTCTGACTTTCTCCACGTCACAACCCTTGTCGATACATTGCCCGTGCTTCTGGTTGTTTTGTTAATCCATTCACTCGCTACCTACCCAGCATTGCGAACGGGCGTGCTCAGAGAGCCACGGCGAGAAGTCTCAACAACGGTGGTCCTAACAGCAACCTCGCTGGACTGCTTCCCCCGCCGGATCCAGCCCCACCAGACGCACCGCCTTCTCGCCAGCCCAGCGTACCTCTCCCAGACTCCGACTTTTTCCCGGTGCAACCCGAGTCGGACGACCCTTCACTGTCAATGTCTCGTGCAAACTCACTACCCGGTTGTGAGGAATCTGTCCCTCCAACGACTAACGAGAGGTCAAGATCGACGAGAAAAGACAAGGGAAAGGGGAAAGAGGCAGACCGAGCTTTTAGAGTCAAGGAGGAACCTGTTGGAGTAATCTCCCTGTCTCCTGAACCTTCGTTGGGTCTGGTGCGTGCTTGTTTGGATATCACCTTTTACCACTCTCACGGTCCCACATTCACACTCTGATAACTAGCTAAACGAGGATCATTGTTCATCGTGTCGATCCTTGGGTGCGCTAGTGTACTGTGACAGTTGTCCTCGAGCATTCCATCTCTGGTGCTTGGACCCTCCTATGGAAGCAGTTGACCTTCCTGAAGGTGAAAAATGGTTCTGTCCAAGTTGTGTCATTCGCAGAGTACGCAGGTTGTCCCACATTTCTTTTTTATCTGACGCTAACTCGTGTGTCGCAGAACCCGCCACCCAAACCTGCGCCCTCTTTTATGTCTCCTCTCATCCACCTTGCTCAAATAGGTATCCCTGAAGAATTTCAACTCCCGGAAGACATTAGAGGCTATTTCAAAGATGGTTCGTCGGCGTCCCTTTCCCGCGAACGTCCCACCTTATTGCCCTCAGTCACCACTGGTACCAACGGAACTTATGTGGATAGCTCGGAATTGAAGCAGCCCCGCCTGAAGTATGTAAACCATCTTCTCTCCATCCCCACTGACCCTCGTCCCCAGTCGCCACGGGCAGCTTGAAGACCGAGATCCGTATCGATTGAAGGATCGAAGTGGAGCACCTGTTCTATGTTTTAGATGTGGCACATCAGCACTGCCAAGTGGTCTCGTTGGATGTGCACCCTCGAAAAAGCGTCCCCGCAGGTCAACGTCCGTCGCACACAGTTTGACACCGGAAACTGGAAGAGCAGTTGTTTCTTGTGATCACTGCAATCTCCATTTCCACCTTGATTGTCTCGATCCTCCTCTCACAATCATGCCACCCTTTGGAAAGAAGTGGATGTGTCCAAACCACGCTGATCAAGTTTTTGTGAGTGCTAGTTACCATTGTTATGTATGTGGTCCACTCAACGAGTGGACGTCCTTGGGCCACAGCAACGTAAGCGGCGTGTTCCCAAGCAAAGCGTTGCGCCGACCGATATAACAAGGCCCAACCAATGGAACAATGGCAACATCGAGATCATACACCCACAGTCCACAGCGATGACAGAAAAGCTTGCCCTTGACGAGGTATTTATAAACGGGAGGAGATATAGGGTTCCAGAGCGTGTTATTATGCTCGACTTCTGGAGCAAAATAAGCAGAGATCATCATCCGGAATCCAAGTAAGTTGTTTTCGGTTCCTAGAGTGGATATGGAATTGACCTTTTCACAGAGAGAAGGATATTTTTTCTATGGCGTCTTCACCACTGACATCGTTGAGTTCTCTTGACGACACGGGGGAGGACGTCCAGCTCCAATCATCATCGTCCAGGGAACCTGTTTCACTCGAGGATTTGCGGACTGCACAGGCAAGCTTTTTGGCCGTTGGTCCATCCATTGTAGACTTACGCTGTTCTAAAGCTTCTATGCGATCTCCGAAACTTATTTCCAGTGAAGGGTAGAACTTCAGCAGGCCCACGGCCGGCTACGGTGAGGGAGAAAGTCACGACCGATATTGGTACCCAGACCGATCTTGAGCCTCAAACCTTTGTCTCTGTGCCAATAGAAATGTCGAAATCTGTTGCATCCAAGGTACGCGTGGATGCTCTACTCATTGTTAAAGTTGATCTTAACCTGGAAACAGCGCAAAGCACCCTCTCGATCGTCTCTCAGGAATACCTCAGAAGTCACCCTTTCTGATGCCGCATTGCGACCACAAGCTTCTATGGACTTTTCTTCGCCTGCTAAACCGAAGAGAGCAAGGGTCACCGCGAAACTCGAGAGAGAAGAACCAGCGTCGGTTGAACCAGAGCTGGTGGGTCGAGAGCCGCGGTGCGATTTGAGTATACTGACTATTTGTAGAGTACCGTCCAGCAAGTTCAGAAGCCCGGAAGGGGAGGTAGGGGGCGACGGAAACCTAGACAAGGTCCCGGAAGACCTAGGGGGCGCGGTGCAGGCTCTGCTGCCCGACGTGCACATAGTCCCCCGATGCTGCCAGACCCACCAATACCCGTGACATCTGAGCCCGGCCCACAGACTTTGGCTCTACCTCCGCCTGTTATACAACCACCTAAGGCTGTGATTCCCAAGGCCTCCGTGACGATCACGCAATCGGGGACATCGTCCACGCCAACTCTTAAAATCAGATTGCCACGACTATCCGCGGTCACTGCCACCCACTCCAGTTCGACATTCCCTGTTCTGCAGTCGCCTCCGTCCACGCAGTCACCGGCACCGGACACTACTATGTCACAGGAGTCGCGACCACGACGGTCTTCGCGTCGTGAAGATTCTGCTTCAGTGTCCGTGAGCGGTGCATCGTCTTACACGGCGGAGGTAGCGGAGGAATCAGATTCAGCGGAACCAAGTGAGCAGCAGAGCGCGTTGGTCTGTCGTGCAAGCTAACGGTCTGCATCCAGGATACAAGCCAAGAGGAAGAAAGCATGCCGGTTCCACGTGAGTTACTGTCGTAGCCAAGGGAGGCCTGTACTTGGGTAGAAAGATATATATTTTTTGTTATTCTCATGGTGCCCGTGTGCCATAAGGACCGGCTCTTGAATTGAATGCGGAACTGATCCGCCCGGTTCAAATCGACGTCGATGTCTGTCCCGCTGTGCTCCACGACATCCAGAGCTGTCACCGCGGCGACGCGAAGACGAGTCCAACTCCGTAGATCGTCCCACGTTCGCCATGCACTAGCAGAACCGCCAAGCGCGGAAATATCACAGCTTCTGGCTTCCTACGCTGCCCAGCCCCCTCACCCGCTCCCTCTGAACTCCGTCGTCGCCTTCGGTCAACCTCTCACCCCGGAATCTCTCCTGCGCAGCGTCTCTTTTGTCCTGTCCGAGATCCCTCGTCGCCTCGCCAGACGAGCACGCGCACTCGAGACCCTTCCCTTCATCGTCGGAACTAATCCATATGTCTTGAAGACCCTGAATGCGTACAGAGAGAGCTTTCAGTTTCTGGCAAGCTACCCGTCCATCACAACTTTCGAGGAGAATGCGGCCTTCACTGCCGAGCTTATCCATCTAGTCGAAAGTCACCGGAATGACATACCCACCATGGCCAAAGGGTTCGTTCGTTCGCATCCTACCGCTTACATGTCCTCATCGTCCCTCGTTAGCTTCCAAGAGTGTGCCAGATACATGTCCCCGACACAGATCAGCAAATTCTTGGATGGCACCATTCGCAGTCGGATATCAGTCCGTTTGATTGCTGAGCAACACATTGCCTTGTCGCAAGCCCTGGAGGATCAGAAATACGTCGGCCCTACGTCTCACTACGGCATCGTCAATATGACCTGCTCTCCCGCAGCCATGGTCAAAATGTGCGGTGCATTCGTGAGTGAACTTTGCGAGGCAACACTCGGGGCCGCACCAACCCTCATCATCGACGGAAATCAAGACACGACGTTTGCGTAAGCCCCAAATGTTCATGGGCTTGCTTCGCCAGCGATCTGACTCGTTATACAGCTATGTTCCCGTTCATCTTGAATACATCCTCACGGAGATTCTGAAGAATGCCTTTCGAGCAACCATCGAACATCAATACAAACTGTATGGCACAGAATCCGCGCATACAATCCCTCCGGTCATAGTAACGATTTCCCCTCCGCCCTCCCCTGCTTCTCCTTTCCTTTCGATTAGAGTCAGAGACCAAGGCGGTGGGGTATCGCCTACGAACATGGCAAGGATATTCTCTTATGCATTCACCACAGCCGGTAATTCTGAGAGCGATGGTGGTGGACCTTATGCCGCGCAGCATGTTGGTGGGAGCGCTGCTGTTGGTGGAGGCACGAGCGCAGGTGAAGGCAATATCTTTGGCGAGATTACGGGCAAGGGCGTGCAGGTTGGACTGGGGACGATTGCCGGCTTGGGATATGGCCTTCCGATGAGCAAACTATATGCGCAATATTTCGGCGGCTCGCTGGATTTGTTCTCGTTGGATGGATGGGGTAAGTGAACGTCTATTGGCGGTGACATGGTATTAAAATGTTCTTCAGGTAGCGATGTATACGTGAAACTGCGCAGCGTCGACCAGGCCGGCAATGCACAGATTTGAATTACGTTGTTTCCGGAGCTACTAGCTGGCGCAGACCCCATAATATGTTCCATTGAGCACTCGGTGTCGTCGCGTTTAGTATGTAATATTCTGAATAATTTACCATCATAGGTGAAGAGTCAATAAGTGAAGGCTCTCAAGCCCGCTACGATATGGCATTATTACTTCCTTTCAGCCTCTTCGCATCTCTCCCGCCAATGTTGCCCAAAATTGAGAACAAGAAGAATTAGCAATTCCATGATCATCAGCAAGCCAGCCCAAAAAGTGTACAATCCACCGTCTCCGATATTATCCTAGTACAAACGTATGGACGACACTTTTGGGTTACCGTAGACGTTACTCACCTGGAGGGGAATGGCAATCTCAGCCGCGATGAACGCAAGCGTTCCCCGATATGCGCTATTAGCTGCTACAGCCGTCGAGCAGCGTCCTACATTGGCATCGGCAATATAGACGAGGGTACTTGTGTACACCCACCTGTCGACACAGCACAGTTCAGTGACTCATTCACTCGACGAAGACCGCGACTCACAGCGAAGAAAAGCCAGCAATAAATAACATCACACAAATCGCAGCGATCGGCTGATTAGTTTGGCACACCCAAGCATAGCCGAGCGCAGAGAGTGGAAGCCATGGCATAGCCACCAGTGTACTCCTGAGACGCATCTGCGTTTCCTGATCTCAAGGCGGTAATGATGACCGAAGGTAATTGCACACACACCTCTGGATGCATATTACTTTGGAGCTCAGCTTTCAGTTTCGTAAACGTCCTGTCAGACCATCGCCCACCGAGGACGCTGCCGCATATACTCCCTTTCAAAGCCACGATTGTGTATAAAGCGTCTTAACGATGAGTAACTGCCTAGTAACTCACCTGCTCCATAGGAGAGTAGGACCAATCCTGTGTCTAGCGCATTGTAGCCATACGATGTCGATAGTGTTCTCGCACATGTGTACGTGAGGCTGTAAGTGAAAGCGAATATCAAACCTAACATAAAATCAATACCCGGATAGCCGTATATGAGCGCTTTACGATGAACCAACCTGAGGCGAAAAGAACGGCATTATTATTCCACCGCTTCAACACCAAAATGATAGGTGGAAATGGGTTGACGTCCGTGAACGACAGTGTCATGTCTTTGGGGTACAACTCAGTCATTCCCGTTTCTAATCTGCATTCAGCAGTGGATGCTTGTTGCGACTTCTCAGCTGGGGGTCTGACGGCGTCGACAGATCCTCTTGATTTCGCTGTACTAGTCGCGGAAGACCGATGTTCCTCTAATCTCCTGCGAAGGGCATTCTGGTACGAGAGACTCCTTTCCTTTCGGAAACTGTCCTTGAAGAAGATCAATAAGAATACAAGGACGATGGCACCGCCTATAAGTGCACAATAGAAAACCGCGCGCCAGCCAAAGGCTTGCGCGAGGCTTCCTCCAACAAAAGGGCCCAAGGAAGTCCCGAGAAGTGGTGCTGCATAATATATTCCCATCTTCGTACCCCGTTCATCGGGGTCATATATATCAACAAGAGTAGCCGCCGCAATGGCCATAACAGCACTTGAGCTGGGGAGCCGCACCGCGGGGTCTCTTTTTAAAAGGAAAAAACGAACGTAAAATAGCAACGTGTACACACCCTGCAGCCTGTAGGGCCCGCATTCCTATCAAAAGTCCAATAGAGTTTGAAGTAGCCACGACTGCAGAGCCAACGGTGAAGAGTACCATCGATGATAAATAGACCACCTGGATTGGACGAAACCTCAGGGAAGCATTAGCCTACTTGACGGCACGAACGACGAACCTTGCGACCTTTGATCTCGCTAACAGCACTCCACACCAGGGGAAATAGTCCTTGGACGATGACAAACACGGACATACTCCAACTGATCTCTGGGCCAGAAGCGTGTAGGCTCAGCTCGATCTGCGCATTTGCCGCTAAGTAATGCAGAATATTGGATTCATCCCCTCGAGAAAAAAAAAAGTGCCCGCTTACGATTTTGGCCGGTAGCTGCAAAGCCTGCGAGCATTGATGCAGAGGACACAATGACTAGCGTTAGTGTCTAGCATTTTTTTTTGAACGGATGTTAATGTGGATGTCAATTACTAGCACAGAAACTCTACGCACCTTCCGAGCATAGCCCCAAGCCCTAGGGTCGTCGGTCACTGGTACATGTTCAATGTTCGAGGTGGAGATGTCTCCTCTGTCACACGAACGAGACTGGGTACCACCCGAATCTGCAAGCGGTGGGTCAAGTGGTAATGGGTGCATTGGCCCGCTAGGCCTGTGGGACATGGTCGGTGGTGAGTATAGGGCATGGGCGAAGGTAGGCGA
This sequence comes from Rossbeevera pachydermis, assembly GCA_038090155.1. Lineage (NCBI taxonomy): Eukaryota > Fungi > Basidiomycota > Agaricomycetes > Boletales > Boletaceae > Leccinum > Leccinum pachyderme. The sequence goes on from JBBPME010000027.1 coordinate 82,323, forward strand.
ATACTTACACAACCAAATGATCCATGAATAGACTCACGGCTTTAACCCCTATGGCTTATCACCGGTTACCGGTCATCGGTGGCGAGAAGCTGACCGCGAACTTCAGCATACACGCACTGGGCGGAAATTACTTGAGAGGTGATGGGCCGGCCATTTCCCGGGCCGTTTGGACTCTCCGCCCGGTTCTGCGAGTGCTCCGTAGCGATACATCGTGATCGCCCGGTAGTGGTGGATATTCGGATCGATAGTGGGTCGCACATCATCATCAGCACAATATGAACCTAGTCCAAGAGAAGTTTGTTAGGGGATCCAAACGTAATAATTACGCGGAGTGGGATCAAACTCTGAGCAAATAGGAGAATGTTTATTTGGTACAACTAGCACATACTTTGGTATAGAGAAGTAACACGGGCGAAGCAGAGAGTGACGGTTCAAAATGATCTCAGTAAAATCTGTGGACGCTGAGTAGTCTGACCCGCTGCTGATGGTCCCTCCACTGCTTTTCTGATGGAAAGCTCGAGGATTTCTCGCAGATCGGGGTCGAGTTGTGCAGTTGCTTCCTTGAAGTTCACCGGGGATAAGGAAGCAAACGAAAGCAGCTGCGCGACTGCATTCGTGTGCATGCTGTGAGGCGGACTTTGAGAAGGTCGGAGCAAGAGCGCAACCGCAGGTAAAACGATGCTGAGGAAACGAGTGCCTGTTAGTCGTTTGCGGCGTCAGGTCGGAAATACATAAAACAACTAGATAAAGCCTTACGTTGCTCAACCGTTGTCAATGCGAAAAGAGCAGAGAATGCCTTCCATACTTCTTCGATTGTTGCGTTATTCTGCTCCGACAACGAACCGTCATCCAACCGAGGGGAGATTCTAGCAACCAACTGGATCAACCCAGGTAATAAGAGTCGTGCACAAGTACGGAGCAAGTCATTTCCAGAGGCAGCAACCATAATAGTTTTTGTGCAATGCACAGCAACGATAACCATCTGTGTGCAATTGATGTTAGAAGAGATGATAATCGATGGTTCAAAAAATATACAGCTTACGTCATCATTATCTTCAAGCTTCTGTGAGATGATAAAGCACAAATGTTCGACCACTCCACGAGCAATCTTCACTCTCGTAGGCACGCTAGTCAAGATGAGAACCGCAGCTAAAAGATTAGACTTGACTTTCTTGGAGGAGATCAATCCTTCTCTGCCACTGTAAACCTCGTCAGTATGTAAAGTGGATCGAGTGCAATACAACCAACCGCATTTCATCAACATTGAGTAGACAGGACGAGAGAATACCGTGGACCAGGGTGTCATAACGGTCATGGGCCTTTGGATGAGAGTCCACCGTCACCAGAGATTTGAATGCAGGTAAGGTGGGGGTTATCAGATCAACGTCCAACGTCTCATCCTTTAACAGTTCTGGCGAGGAGTTAGCATCAAGGACACAGGTAAACCGTCAAGTGGCCATACCAACGTAAAGCATACAACCCACGCCCCTCACATCCTCCCGAACATTTCCTTCCGTAGTCGACGCAACGACCTGAAAAGCATTCAAGGCGCAGCTCGCCATCTTAGCGAGGTCTTGAACCGTCCCAGCTGTAAAAGTTCTTTTCATCGATAGACAGCAACAAACGGTCTAGAAATTCACCCACCAATTGCTGGGGCACCTTGATTATGCCGAGCGTGGCGTAGCACGTATGCACAGATCTTCAAGCAATGAGCACGAACCGAATTCGGGGACAAAGCTTCGTTACTATCAAGGGAATGAGAATGGAAAATGCCAGGTAAAATTCTTAATAACTTACGGGGCCACGACACTCTCAACACCAAGATGTCCAAAGTACTTGGAAAATACGGTGACGACATCAATTAGGTGCACAAGAGTTGCAGCATTTTCTACCATTGCCGTTCGGTAGCATAAGCTGATGAACTCCTTGAAAACAGCGGGCTCTAGAAGCGCCTTCCCTGAATAGCGGGGGTCAATCAAACATTTAAGGGCCCTAAGCGATGCGGTAATAGTAGCACAATGTGCGTTCGAAGTGGAAGATGATTGGGGGGAAGAAACCGCCAAAGCCTCATAGATGAGCCCAAAAATCACAAAAAATAGTGGTGCAGGTTCGGTCTGGGAAAGCTCAAGACCATTGGAGGAAGGCTGCGCTGCAGTGGAGCTTTGACCAACAATAGCGCTAAAGATATGCTCTTCACTGTGTTCCATCGCATTTGCGACTGCTTGGAGAATGGTGGCCCAAGAGTCTGTGTAATACTATGCCCTGGTTAGATATATGCTCGCGATCGCACTTGCTGACTTACGGGCAATAAGACCACTCTCCCGAGATTTGCATATGAAGGGTCCACGGAAATTATAGACAAGTCATTGACAAATTCTGAGTCAGCACGAATTGTCCCGTAGTCGCGTAAGCATGCAACCCATTGCGATGCAAGGACACCCTTGTGAGGTTTGACGACATCCTGGAGATAAGCCTGCTCTGCAGAAGCGATTTCTAACCGAGCCCATGCAGTGAGGATCGATACGGTTAGCATGGCGGATGCGTTTGGGCTGAGTTCCCCTAGGGTTCCCATCTTTAGGTTACCAGAATCTAGGATCAATGTTCAGCCCATTTTCAGAAAAGCATAGGCTCTTGCCTACCGTCCACTTCTTTTAGGGCACTGGTCAGTTGCTTGAGGATGCGGCCCATCTTACTGACGTCCTTGACAACGCCACAACCTACGAAAACGGCACAAACATCAATTGCGGATGACAGAATTTCGGGAGTGGAGTCGGAGGAGAAAGCGGGCGTGAGGGCAGCGGTGATTGGAGCCTGATGTTGCTCGAGCAGCAATGCCTCGGGAAAATCTGGATCAGGTGCTTTGGAAAAGACCTGGATGATCATCGGCGAGAGAAAACTCAAAGGAAATGTGAGCTTACCTGGATAATATCACACAGAACAACCAAGCCTTCAAGACGAATCTCTGTGACATATGCTGCTGATGCAGTGAATGCCATCTTAATCAAATCAGGTACGCGAGAGACAAGAAGACCATGGATGGGATAGCCACGAGTACGCGCATATGGTATATCGAAATGTTCCTGTCTCCTAGACTGATCTACGATGGTGCAAATCTCATGCAAACAATGCAAAGCAAACAACTGAGTCCTCCAGCGAGACATGGTAACAGATGACGATCGGTCCTGGTCAGAATTGTCTGTAGGCATCGCCACGTTCAGAGATTGGCCTTCATCGTCGAGGTTCCTAGACGTATCGACCACCTTTTGAGTAGCATTGGTTCGCAACATGATCCTTTGGCACAAATCAATCCAAGCGGAAGGATTATGAATAGCGGTCTGAGCAAGCCAGCTTGCAATGACGTTCCGAACCCCTTCGATGCTAGGATCGCCATCCAGCATGCCAAAGAGGTCCTCAACCAACTGATCGCCACCGATCCTTGATACCATGAGTGCATCCTTTTGAACGAGCTGGTATAGTGCGTTGATCGCAGCAAGTCTTAACTGCCGACGGCTAGAACCAAGATACGTCCTAAAGCGTCCCACCGTTTCCGGGATATCGACGTACTCCGGGGCGAACATAAGTAGGTGCTGGGTACATTTGATGGCCTCGATCAGAATAGTTTCGTCCTCTTCCACCGAGAACTCCTGGACGAGAGCGAGCACAAGCGTTCTGGTCCGTGTCGACTCTTGAACATCAGGTCCCAAGATCGTGATGATGGCATCGATTATACGACACACAACGGGGAAAGCTTGTAGATCACCGCTGATGTTGGCATTGTTGAGCGTCCCGCCTTCGGTCTCGTGAGCGTCGGACATATATATTTTAAGCAACATCCCAAGTGTGCCCGAAACAAATGGCGCGAAAGTTAGGCTGGCGGCATTTATGACCCTTGCCAACGCGGTCAGAGACCAAGCGTGAACGAGAGGATGCGGATCGTTGCTGAGCGACATTAGAATGTTCACTGTCGTCTTTAAAATCGGTGCAGCGGCAAGACCACCGACATGATCGTAGAGGGCTGCAAAGGCCAGGGCACAACCAGCACGACCTTGTGGGTCACGATTGCTCACGATGTGATCGACCAATACCTTCGCTTGACTCGACAAGAAAGCCGTTCCTGAGATGTTCGCCAGACGACCTATGGCATCGCTGCTGGCCCGTCGTAGAAGGGGGTCCCCATCAACAAGTGCATCCTATAATTACCAAGTTAGAAGCAGACGCGATTAACAACCACGAATCACCTTTAGTAAGGATGCCAGAGGGGTGGTAATCTGTGAATGTCCAAAGGTTTCCTTCGCTTGCCGAGAGTGGGACTCCATTGCACAACGCAGAGCGCGAGCCATAGCCACCACGCTGTTAATGAGCACGGCAGCTTTTCGACCCGAGTTCTTTTCAAGTTTTGGTGATTTCACCGACTCGACCAGCTGGGTTACAATGCGGGTCATGGTCGCCAAGTCTTGTATGGGGAGTAATTGAGCGAACAACTCGATAGATGCATCCACGACAGCTGACCCAGCAGCTGGACAATCCAGGATGGTACTATCATTGCTGGCAGGCGTCGGTAGACATAAGGAGAGTGTATCATGCTCGCACGAGCCAAGCACCGGTGTACGTAGCTAAGGAAAAGTCAGAATGTGATATCGTTTTGAATGGAAGGTCCGTACAAGTAGGTCTGTAAGGTCCTCGATTTGTACTTTCATGGATCTACCGGCATCCAATCCATTAGAAAAAGCCTCGGCTTCATCGTTGACGATGTCCAGTGTTGTCACACCGTGCCCAAATCCATCGCCGGATTGCCAGACAGTGGTAAAGGTACCTGCGGAGGAGGCAATGGAGGCTTGCATCGCAGAAACGCTGTCACCATCTGATCCTGTAAAAATGGACATAGTGGATTGTAGCAGATTTGACTGAACGGAATCAGTCAGCATGGATGACCCCAACGCCGTAAAGCATTGATACACCCTCAATCGAAGCAAGCTTTCTCTCATGCGAATCGATGGGCCCTCGAGACTAGAGGTTAGTTCTTCCAATGGCTGGGATGCAAACGCAGATGCAAACGCGAGGACATTGCTTAACAAGGAGGATATTCTTCGAGAAACGTCAAGGGTCACCAGAGGAGCGTTGTGAAAGAGGAAACACAGGATGGCACCGAGCGCACTCTCTCGAACATGCAGCAGAAACTCCCACTCGGTGGAGCTACGACCAGAAATACTATCTTTGTTCGTTGGCTTGGGTAATGCATTGCGCCAAAGTACCAAGAGCTGAGGGAGGTGCGACCGAACAAAATTGGGGCCGAGCGACATCAACGAGGCAATCAATATCCATGCAATCTCCACTTCCACTCCTGCGATATGAACATCGTGTTCGCTTGCACGCTTGAGAAGATTAGTAGCCATATCCAGGACATTGGATGCAATGTCGAAGGAAACGTATAAAGGACGATGAGGGATGATTGTGACCAATCCTGCCAGACCATAGGCATGGCCCAAGGCACGTCGATCGATGTCAGAAGGAGCTGCTGGAGATTGCAGTGATTCTATGTCACGGTGTAGTGCCTCCGAGACCGACATAATAATCCCGGGCAGACGCAAGGGAGTAGAAAAGCAGAAACACCTGAGAGTCCAGCTTGCGTTTACACGGACCGAATGACTAGGATGAGTCAAGAGATTCAACAATGGCTCCGCAATTGCATCCTGGATAAACGTTGATAGTGAACAGACTATTCAGTCAATAATTCTCCGCAAAGAATCATGAACCATAGTCACCTGAATAGGAGGAGGCGCGTTGCCAAGTTGTTGTAGCAGCTCTGCGATTTCCTTCAAAACGATGACCAAGACAGTAGGAGTCGGAGTTGTCTGTCCTGGCATAAGAGCAGGCCATCGTTTTGCGTAGGACGAGGAAAGTTCTTGAATTGCAGATATCTGCCCTTGTTCGCTCAACATTCTAGTCGCAATGAGGTCCCTGAGTAAAGCCCCGACCAACTTCTGGATGAACAGCCTATCATATCTTGTGGAACTATTTTTCGGATTCGAGACCACCTCGGTCATGAGGTGATTAACGATAAGGCCATAGTTACTCTCCGCAAAGACTGCACCGAGCTTCATCAACAGCGCAACGTAAAAATCGAAGACGCCTGCACGTGCTTTTCGCGATAGCTGCGGTTTGTTGAAATAGGTGGACAATTGCGACAGCATCTCTGCGGGACTAAGAAGGGGCTTCATACTCTCAGAAATAGCATTGCTTGTCCCATCGTTGTCCTCCTGATCTTTCTTTGCCTTCGATAATGGGTCAGATGGAGCGAAAACTCGAAGAACTTGTGTCGCTGCTAGCATATGGCCGACCAGCTGGGCGAGCGATTGTCGGGTCAGCCGATCGCTGCCATCTAGGCTTTTTATGCAAAGTCCGAGCAAAGACTCGATGTCCAACAGTGTTACCGATTCTTCTGGAGAGAACATCGCAATTAGGACCTTGAAATGGCATGAAAACACTGAAGTCTACAAAAGCAGGACACGTTACCCCAGCGGCTGCCCGTTGGACGGGAAGGACCTTGTCAACTAGGCCGTTCTTCATATTCTTGAGTATATCTTTGGTGAGAGAATCCGACAACGCTTTCTTCGCTGAGTTCAACGCTTTGCGAAGCATGACCAGAGCGTGACAACGCATCTGAGGTGACTGGTATGGAAAAAATTAAGATTTGAAATGAAATCAGTGAAATCATCCCCCTCACGCTGGAAGACCTAAAAGTTTTCACAGATATGGTAGCGATTTCAGCCATAAAAGACATGAACTAGAAAGGCGGTATTGGTTGATTGAATGCTCGGTAAGGAGATGTTTCTAGACCTGCCTGAGAACCAAAAGCAGCCATAAGTTCGCCAATTGTCCAAAATGCTGCTCTAGTACCATTCGTTAAAAAGATAAGACAACATGTAGAGTAGAGAACTTACATCCGAAGAGGATTTTTGTCGGTTTTCAGATCTCCTGCGGTTTTGAGCAGGGTCCGGAACGTGTCGAATAACGTCCGTGAGTCGCCTCGAGTATATTGAATGACGAAGCATCGAGCTGCAAGGTTGCGCAGCCCTCGGCCAGGCAGCGGATAACAGTCGTTGCCACACACAACTTTGAGTAATGTTTCCTCGACCGAAGGTTGGTTGGATTTCAGCTGATCCTGGAGAGCAGTTGAGACAGTCTACAATCCATGAAAGGCAAGGTGACTTACGATAACGCCCTCTCTGAGACTTTTCTCCAGGGTTGCAAGCCACTGAAACAAGTAAATCTGACCATTATCGCCAGTCAATTGTGCCTGAGGGTTGCCAACGTCTAAATCGTCAAGGTCCAATAACTAATCCGTTGGGTATACTCACTTCGTCAATGGGTTCTATGACGATCTCCGTCTCAGACATGAGTGACGACTTTAACCTGAAGTGTGGCAGTGCAATGTGGCTATAGTGCATGCTACTCTACTTTGATCCGCTCTCCAGCAATCAATCGTTTTCCTTCCGTTACCCACCACAGTCCAACGCACGCAAGGCCCAGCCCACCTCCCAAAGCGACATGGGCGACTACAGGCGAACTGAACAACGCTCTCCGGCCGAGCCGTTTCACTTCTTCCATTACGTGCCCTCTCGCTTCGTTATAAGATATGGCCAAAAAGGACAGCGTGACCATGGCAGTAAACTTCCACCCGGGTACCACGTTTGCGAGGCTGAGATGGTGGGATGGCGTCCTTTTCTCAAAGTATACCAGTATGAAAGTCGCCGTGTACCATATGCGGGCAGTGAGATTAGCGATGTTGGCGTACACAAGCGATGTGTCGCCCAATCCAAGGTTGTATAACGCAGCCGCAGACAAGATGTAGATCACCGAGAAGGCGAGCATCCATCTATTGAATATGAAGTTACATTCACCCACCCAAGATGAACCGCTTACCGGCTCTGCGCGCGCAGGTCTTGCGAGGTAGCAACGCTGGAATAAAATGCTTCTAGCCCTCCGTTGAGGGCAAGGACCGGTATATACCATATCCATGCGGACAACACTCTAGGCGCACTTGTGGGTATATATTGTGCTGGCAGCAAAAGCTGCAAACCAATCGGTAGATAAGCAAAGCCAAATGTTCCCACCAACATGGAGAAGGCAATTTGAACCGAAAGCAAGGATGCAACAGCGCCAGATGCTTGACCGAGCGCTACCAGACTTGCCGAAGATCCGGCACGAGTCGAACTCTGCTCTGATGTAGCACCTGACAAAACTCTCGAAAAGTACACTCGACACATTTCCTCGATAGGCTGAAAGACTATGCGTGCGATTAAAGATCCTGGAACCAGAATGTGAATCAATGCCACGCTGTAGGTACTTGAAGACATACCATAATTGACAGCAATCGCATAGCCCCCTTGATCTTGAAGAGGGCTCCAATACGAAACAAGAAATTTGTCCCCCTCGGTGAGGAAATGCTTCACCAATGATTGTGATGTCATCGCCATCGAGAGATACAACGCATCAGGGTCAAAGAAGTCGGCAACCAACTGACTCCACATATTTCGCCTGATCAAACAAGATTTAGCGTTAAAAGCAAAAAAGGAATCCAAAGACCGAGTACACACTTGGTTCGTTCCTGCTTGGGTAAACTGGTAGGCCAGAGACGCAATTCGGGGAACTGCAACTTGTACACACAAAGTAAGCTTATTGTGTACGCTAGCTGTCCAAGAGCAAACGCAGTGAGAGCTAGCTCGCCTGGGTTGCGAGAATTACTGTCATAAAGTAACATCAAGTAAGTTGTGACCGTCTTGATAATTATTCCAAATCCTTCAGCCCTAACTCGTACATCTATGCGGACTTCCCCCATGGCACTGCGAGAGTTAGGTGAATGCGCGCCAAGATTGACAAGTACATGCATACCGGTTGTACATGGGTTCGCTCAATAACTCGCCAACGGCAGCCAAAGCATGGCCGAATAACGCAAAGTGAAAGTGGGACTGACTCCTGGTAGCTTCACTGGCAAAATATGCATAGAGCGCGATGGCGATGAATGTAGTCGGTACGCCGATGAAGAAGGGCAACGTCGCTAGATTGGCGCACTGTGCTGCCGTTACGCCAGTGGATGGTGTATCCATTTTCGTTTGTTGCGGCCAAACTCGGAGAAGGGTATTCCTGACGCCTTCCCGACTAAGAAATAGGATAGTGCTCATGAGAAGCTCGAACTGAACGGCTACCGTGCCATAAGCCTGAGGAGATGCGAGGCGCACAAGGCCTTGATTGAGGACAAACGTGACCAGCCGAGACACCAATTGAAGGCCAATTAGAGACCTCGCCGAACCAAGCGACCGCGTTAAAAGGCGACTGTCGCTGTGGCTAGCTGGTGTTTCGCGGGGCATTTTGACTTCAGTAAATGAAGACTTGTAAACCTCATATGTGCCACGATGCGATGTGCAGACACGAAGTTGTATGGCCATGTTAGGTCACGGGAAATCACCATTTCTGGCGTGTTCACTCACTGGCAACGTAGTTGATATTCACTCGTGCTAAACACCATGGCGGAGATCGCTAACTACCATGCGGAAAGACTATACTAGCAACCGGAACCATAGTATCTTCAAGTTGTAAGACAGATATTCACCCGCCCGGGACCATTTCCATTCCTCAGTTCATCGATCGACCCTTCGAGCCGTATTATGCAGCCATATATTCTGATTGAAGATGATCTAAAATTAACTCCTGAGTCACCAGGGCGGCAACGTTCAAGAATCGTCGGAACATGGCGAGGAAATATCGATAATGATCAGTCGCTCCAAGGCTTAGAATAGTATGGGATACCGCCGAGATCTGTATCATAAGCTTATCATATCGCCGTTGTCGACGTGCTCAATTACGAAGCGTAGAAACGTACAACTTGGTGCCGTGAGGGGTAAGTTCAATGGTTGTGCCTTTTACCGATTAGTGGCGCAAAGAGTCATTGGACCATTTCAATACAAGATATCGCCGTCGCCGCTACGCCCATACCCTTGAACGGGAATATTAGTCAAATCGACTGCTACCAACTTACACCACACTATATAGCGGCACGGATAAAAAGTGAGTGAGTCATACACATGGCCGTCTTATCTGAGCGGCATCTTGAACCTAAAGCTCTTTGGGGAAACGTGGGTGCGAAATCCACTCTCTATTGGTTCCCCCAACGTCGGTGGGGATTCTTGACACGTTCAGTATCCAAGCCAACCTAAGCATGGCCAGCCACATCCCGACTGAGTGTGAGGAGTCACCTGACCTATTTCAATTGAGAGCGGCAACATTTTCGTAAAAGCATGATGCAATGAGGCACGAAAAAGCCTCACGCAGTATGAAAATCCGGTTATATCAAAAAGATACCGATCCGTCAAGCTGAATTCGAGGATGATAAACACAAGCAGGAACTCCAGACTGTGGCCGAACTCCTCGGGTCAAATACGTGGCGATCGAACACACTGATGTAAGTCTAATTAAATGGAGATTTGGAGGTTAGTGCGCCAAGGGTTCAGATGACGGCAGTTACTGGAGATATGTATTCACGGCAACTTAGTGGTTGTGCGTCGAAGACATGCCCGTCTGTCAAAAGTAATTTACATACTTCTGTCGAAGCAATCAATATTTGACGTCAGTGCCTTGTGCGGACTTGATTGAATGGGGCCGAGGCTCGGCTTTTGCCACGACGCGTATGCGACGGAACTCCTTGTTACACCCGGCTGGGCTGCCGAAGGAGTGCTGATTCGTGGTCGAAGGTCGACCCAGTGGGAAGACATGCTTATTTTAAAAGGGCCAATTCGAGCGGACCGCATGTACAGTAGGTAATAGCCGGACATTGAACCGAGTACGCGGCATGATGGCGCTCACACCAACGTTCCGCGGTCACAAGCGCCAGGCAGGGTGACTACCATGGCGACAACCGCGACCCCTCCGCGCGCCGCTTGTGTTCTCCGTCGAGTTTTTGTCGGGGGCGCTTAAAGACAAGCCTCTCCCAGGATCAGGAGAACAGCGGTGCAGGGTCCTGGCAACGCCGCTGAGCAGTGGAGCCAAGACCTAAAAGCAGCGACCCTCCGTTTTGCAACAGCGAATTTTTTTGTTGTCGGATCGAGATCCGGAACATCGGCCCAGAAATGATGTGGGGATGGGGCTTCGGACTGTGCAGAGCGGATGAGACGCTTTTGGTAGCGTCCTCCGTCATTGAGTTTCATATTCGTCGGAGGTTTGTGGCTGCGGAAGTAGGTCGCGTGAGTGGACTAGAAAGGACAAGGCAACAACGTCGGCATTCGATTCACCAAGCTGGGCCGGCAGTAGGTATCGAGAGCGCTATAAACTATAGTACTACAGTATTGGACAGGCATGGGATCGGTTGTGGGACGGCATTGATCATTCGACCTACGAAGGGTGTATACAGAAAAGCAAATGAACAAGAAGGCATACGAAGATCGTTATCGAGGAGGAAGATGGGAGATAACCAAGAAAACAATTAGACGCGAGTCTAACTTGAATGGCGACATCTCATCTAGTTCTCATCTCCATGGGCATGATCGTTCCTCCCATTCTCATGAGAACTCCCAGCGGAGGGTGGCTTGCCGTAGAGTTGAGCGAACGACGCGTACGGAGGAGTGGACATAGCCATTTGACCATCGGGGCGATGAACCATGTAAGGGCCGTACGGCTGGGGAGCGTACGGGAGGAACGTGGCCGGATAGAACTGCGTGGGCTGCGCATACCCCTGTTGTTCACCCTCCTGACCATGACCATTGTGGTTCGGGGGAGGGACGGGAGTGATGTAAAACTGGGGGTAGTATGCTGGAGCCTCACCCGGTTTTGGGGTGGGTGGGGCTGGAAACTGGCCGTAGAACCCGGTTGCATAGCCGACTGGGGCGGCCATGTAAGGGGGCATAGGCGGGGACGCGGAGGGCGGAGGCATGCCTGGGGGGAGAGACATGCTCTGTTGCTCCGGCGCGTCGGGAATTTCGACGCTGGTGCCTGCGCGACCTCAATTAAAGTCAGAAAAGAAGGAAAGGAGAGGAGGGGAAGGAGGGAGGGGGAGAACGTTGCGTAAAGCGGAAGGAATGTGGCGAGAAAGACGAAGACACACCTTTTCCATCGCGCTTCTTGTAGGGGCCACGTTTCACACCCTTTTTCCTCTCCTTTCGCTGAGAGTCGACGCACTCTTCGGCGATGCCATACTTGACGCAGCGGAGGCAGGGACGGGCGTCGTCGCACTTCTTGCATGCCTTCTGACAGTTTGTGCATGCGTTCTTGACCTGCCTTCGCTTTGAACGGAGGGGCTGGGGAGGGACGAGACCGGGTGGGAAAGGGTACATGTGCATGGGCATGTTGGAGTAACCGCCGACGGGGTGGACGGTCATTTGGGGTTGGAGGTCAGTGGATTGGGAATCCGCGAGGTCGTCGCCGTCTGGCGTCTGATTTCGCTCGCTGGTGGACATGAGAGAGCAAAATGAGGAGAGATATAGAGTGTGGGAGCGGGGGAAGAGAGGGAGGGAGAGATTGGGGTGGAGGAGGAAGAAGAGAGAGGAGAGGGCGATGTAGAGTTGACGATTTGTATAAGATTTCGGTGAAGATTAAAGACGGTCAGGGCTCGGACACGCGTTTGACAAACTTGGCTCTGGGTGTCCGCTTTCTGTGGTTGAGAGTTCACGTGGTGGGAGCCGAAGAGCGAGAATTTGCACGGCCGCCCCGTCGGTGGTAGCGGAGGAGTGGGATCGCGGCAGAGGGACTGCAGGCTGCAGGCTGTACGAAGGACATGACGAGGACGTGTTCAGTTGGAGTTGCACGGATAGCGGTGTCTGCAAACGTACGTGTCGACGATGCAATGACGGGACTTCGCTGAGCTCGGCGGACTGTCGGTGGAGCTGGTGAGAAATACTGACAGTCACTAGGACCTCCACTAGCACGTCAATTTTATTATTCTAGTTCTAGTGTACAGAGTATATGCGCTCTCCTCTCCTCTCTCTCGCTCGCTCTTTCTGATAGGTGGCAGGCGCAAACAATCGTAAATAAAATATCTCTGCCCACGCCGTCGACGACGACGACGACCAGCATCCTTTCTCCTCCTCCCCCTCCCCCCCTTCCTCTCCATTTTTTTTTCTTCTTCTTCTTGTCTTTCCTGTGGTGGAATGTCTGCTTCCCCCGCAGCATACATCCAGCACGACCAGGATTCCGTGACATTCCCTCTTCACGACACCCCCCCGCCACATGCCCTTCTCGGCGTTCCTGGTCCTTCCACCTACACTTCGAGTCAAGTACGTCCCTTCCTCCCACCCTGTACGTCTCCCACTCAAGCACCCCAGCTCCGCGTGCTCCTCTCCCACCCGACCCCATCCCACAACGCGTTGCAGGTCGACACCGAACGGGATGCCCACTCCCGTCCAGCCTCATCCACCTCCTCCCTCGATCCCTATTACTTTGGCGCCCAAACACCCTCGGACTCTCCCGGTCATCAACTCCACGAGTCCGCCCTCTTGAGCGTCACTCCAGAGACCCGCACCCCCAATGACCTGTCCTCGCCTGTAACTCCCGCACGAGATCCCGCTACCATCGACCGAAATGGCCTTGTCGGTGTCGGCGAACTTACTACCCCCCGCTGGGGCAAACACGTACGACGCGCTCAAGATGTCTCACCCGACGACGATGAACATGCTCTCAGTATTCTTCAGGAAGAGGACAGCGCTGAAGTCGTCGTTCCTGATGGTCCCGATAGTCCGTGGACGATCGAGGCCGTCGACGGCGAAGTAGATGATCAATTTCAGGTCATTTTCCTTCCTTTTCAACTGCCACCTCATTTGCTGATATCCATTCCTGCAGCGCGATGTCAAGCCATTCACGCGTACAATTCGTCCTCGACGTTCAATGCCAGACGAGAGCGGTGGAGAGGAGATTCTATACCCCCGTCAGCCCCATGGTCCCGATCTTTTGCATCCCTTCGACCGTGTAAAGCCTTCCTCCCCCGAGCCTCCTTCTCCCATCGTTCCCCCTCTCCCCACCGAACAGTCCCTCTTGAGTGATGTGTCTTCCTCCCCTCCAAGCTCTTTTACTCCCCTCACTCCTCTTCGCAAGGCCAAGAAGCGCACATCCGATGAGTTTGAGATGGATCGTTCGGGCTTGCTAGTTGCACCACGTTCTAGTGCCTCTACATCCAAGGACCGTGGTCAACCTGGCCCCAAAGACGAGAAGCCTTCTTCCCTCCGTAAACATCGCAGCACAGCATCAACAGCGTCAACCAACAGCGTTCGCGATAGAGCACGAGAGCGTCGCAGAGAAAGTCTGTCCACTACCACCTCGTCAAAACCTAACTCGGGAGCACCGTCCTCTGAATCTACCCCGATTGCAATCCCTTCCCGCTCTGACCGTGATTGGAACACGCACGCACGTCAGCTCTCCGCCGGTGACTCGTCCTCGGGACCCGACCCTTCTCGGCGCGTGCACCCCACCGACTTTTCGCACCTGCCTCCTTCGCCTTCTACGACATCCATGCACCAGTTCCTAAAACATACCGGCACTGGTACAACTCCACCTCACCGCCCCTCCTCGTCGAACAAGGAATCTTCCCATGCTCATACTTCACCGAATGTTGCCCATTCCCTCCTGCGTGGGACTCAGGAGGGTTGGTCTAGCATGGACGACGATGCCCACGCAGAAGCCCTCCGTAAGCTAGACGGACTGTCAGGTAAAACCGCTCGCGCTCGTGCAAGCGTCAGTAGCCTAAGTCGGGCCAGCCTGAGTCGACCTGGAACACCAGGAAGCACTACAGGGAGATCGGGCGTGCACTGGGAAGGGGTTGGGAACGAGGGGGGGAAAGTTAGTCGAAGAGGTAGCACGAAGGAGAGAAAGGAGGAGCTTCGTCAGCCAACATCAGGGCTTGGAATTACTGGCTCTTCTGGAGATGTCGTCACCCACGACGTTCAAGAAGTACGATCTGGGGCTGTTCCGAGCGGAGATGAGCATCATAGTTCTTCAGGACCTGAGAAACCGTCGAAAAAGCATGCGTCAATTGGTGCTCGCCTCAGTTTTACCCCTAAACGTGGATCCGCCTCGTCAACTACTTGTACAAGCACTCCTACGAGCTCGCGGGATTCGGCTTCGTTGTCTACTGCTACTAGTGCAACCTCGGTATCTGCCCCTTCCGGCTCTGGCAGGCATTCTACTGGGGTTAATAAAGGAAGGCGTAACAGTGCGGGTAGTGACATATCGAGTGTTCATTCTGGCGGCGATGGTGTGCTCTACAAAGATCGCACAGGATCACTTGCCGCTAGCGCGGAAGCTTTGGAAGAGGATCGTGTTCCTCCCGTTCCCCCATTGCCGAAGGATTTGTCCAGTTATCGTTCGCCCCCACATTCTTCGCATGGCATTAGCTTTCCTCCTGGAGCAGAGGGTAACGAGGTTGATCGTACGGTTTGTCTGGAGGTTCCGTCAGCCCCGAAACCTTCAACCCGCTCCCATGTGTCTCATCCTCATGAGTCTGTGAACCAAGGAAGTCAATCCGCACCCGAGTCAGCGCCACCTGTCACCAAGACGCCTTCGAAGAAGTGGAGTTTCTCCAATGCGCTAAATATTAAGCTGACAAGCTCACCTTCCATCTCCTCGATGAAAGACAAGGACCATTCACCTTCAAATAGCAAGACGGCTAGTTTCCCATTGAGTCCGCGTTCAATGCAGAGTTTCAGTCAACAGCTCCGCAAGTCCACATCGCGGGAGCACGCCCTCTCACCTCCTGTGGTTGCTAGTACATCCTGGTCGCCTGTCCAGGCTGGTGCCATGGCGTCCGCCGCATCCCTTGCATCCATTTCCTCTGTCGGATCTACTCGCGGCCAGAAATCACTTTTCTCTTCGAAAACACCGGATCGCGAAAGGGGTTTCCCCAGCCGCCCTGGAACTGGGTCTAGTGGTAGTAACAACACGACTGGGTTGTCTGCCCCACACAATGCGCCCCTCAGCCCAGCTTCATCCATACGGAAGCATCAATCGAAACGTCTTACACCTTCGTCGATCCCCTTCTTCCGTCGATCCTCTTCGCAAAGTATGCAGATTCCGCCAACCAATGTCGTACCCACGTCAGTTTCGCCCACCATCCCAGCAGCTCCGGTTTCCACACAGAGTCGTGCTAGGACAAGTGGTTCTCCCACCAAGGATTCGTCTCGCAATGCACCTAATACTCCGGCGCACAAAAAAGCATCTGTACTCAGTTTGGGGTTACCCTCGCTTCTTAAGTCTAGTTCTAGGAGAAGTCTACATGGTGACAAGAGCGAGGGTGGCGGGGGAAAGGAGACTAGGGATAGCGTAAGACAACGGGACGTGGAGAAAGAGAAGAGCAAGCAAGATCCAAAAGATCGGAGTGAAAGCAGGATATCAGTTCTCATGGGTCGTAAGCGGGGCAAGGTAAGCGAGGAACGTGTTTATCGCGGGGAGAAGTACTGATGGCGCGTCGGCCAAGACTTTGTCATCCACGGACAATAAAAAGCCCAGTACTACTGTGGCTTTGCCACCCATGCAGATGACAGCACTTCCCGCCACGACTGCTCAGCGTGTCGCCAGCCTCAAGAGTTGCAATAACTCGGTCTCTACACCCGCAGCCGCAACGTCTATTACTAGGACAGGGTCATCATCTCGTGTTGCTTCCCAGACCATTAGCTCGATGCAAAAGCAGTCTGATGCTTCGCTTCGAAGCAGGAACCAATTACCCACCATCGCAGGTTCGCCTTCGGTTGGAAACACTGGATTCAGTACTCAAAAGGATGGGCCACCCTCGGTCTTACTGAACTCTATCTCCGCATTACAAAAAGAAACACCAACGAAGATACCACGCATTTCGAGTCGCACATCTGCCTCTGGATCTCCAGGGCTGGGAGCAAGTTCCGCTCAGAGCACTCTTGTTGGTCGGCGCGTCAGTCTCAACGTCACTGCACCTTCCAACAACCCCTCGCCAACACCTGGTGAGGCGGCTACGAACGAATTCGGTGTGCTGGACGGAGTGGAAACTCAAGATGGAAAGGCAACAACGACGGAGGCCAACCCCCGACGTCAATCTATTCGAGTTTCCCCTACGGGTAGCTCGAGAGTTCCTCGCCAGCCTTCTGGTCCTCCTTCTGCGGGTGGGATCCCCCGCAAATCCACTCGCGACTCGGTTTCATTCAGTGCATTACGTAAAGCTTCTACTGGCTCGGTGGCTTCCACAGCCTCTGTAGCGGCCCAGCCTAGCGAACCATCTCATCATCCTCACCGATTCTCGGCACTTTCTCCTTCAAAGAGCCTTAAGCTATTGAGCCCGAAAATTTCCTTACCATCTTCGCGTGCCTCAAACAGCAACTCCAACGCGGCAAGTTCAAGTGCACATCGTGCTCAGGCTGGGACACCTTCATCCAGCCGTCAATCTTTGTCTACTCCTTCTCCCGTCCCAAGTACAGTGGACGAAGAAGAGTTACTTGGAGATGAGGAGATGCTGCAGTATATTCGACGCCAACAGGCTAAGAAGATGGCTGCGGGTGCATCACAGGCAGAATTGGATGAATTGCTCAAGTTCCCTGAGCCAATAGCCCCAAGCCCCGCGATTTCACCAGAAGGTATGTGGTGGAGGTTTACAGATATCGACCAGCCCTCTGACACATGCCGCAGCTCTCTTGAAGAGTTCCCAGGCGCAGTCCTTGTCTCCCTATGAGCGCGAAGAATGTCTCAACTATCCCCTAGTATACTGCATCGGCGCAGGTAGCCAGAAGAAACCGGCACATCCAGACTTTTCGGCCAACAACTTTGGGTACGACGATGAACGTGGCGATTACCTCGTTGTCGACAACGATCACCTTGCTTATCGCTATGAAATCGTGGATACGCTCGGCAAAGGTTCGTTCGGTCAGGTCTTGAATTGTAGGGACCATCAGACCGGAGAGTCCGTGGCCATCAAGATCATCCGCAACAAGAAGAGGTTCCATCACCAAGCTTTGGTTGAGATCAAGATTCTGGATAATCTTCGTAAATGGGTAGGTGTCATTGACATTGAACTGCGGTTCCCACTCAGACAGCATTCCTCAGGACCATGATGAGAAGCACCATGTCATCAAGATGACTGAACACTTCTACTTCCGGAACCATCTCTGCATCGCGATGGAGCTACTCAGCATCAATTTGTACGAATTGATCAAGGCCAATGGCTTTGTCGGCTTCACCACGACTTTAATCCGGAGATTCACAAGCCAGATGATTATGTCCTTGTGCTTGATGCGCCATCATAGGATTGTTCATTGCGATCTGAAACCTGAGGTGCGTTTGAGATTCCCTCGTGCGAGTTTTATCTAACACGGTAAGTAGAACGTTCTTCTGAAGCACCCCGCCAAGAGTGCCATTAAAGTCATTGACTTTGGGAGCAGCTGCTTCGAACATGAAAAGAGTATGTAGTTCTTGATTGACCACTTTTATTTTCTAACGTCTCCATCAGTCTACACGTACATTCAGAGCCGCTTCTATCGTTCTCCTGAGGTCATCCTTGGCATGAATTATCACATGGGCATTGATATGTGGAGTTTGGGTTGCATCCTTGCCGAACTGTATACTGGCTTCCCCATCTTTCCCGGTGAAAACGAGCAAGAACAGTTGTCTTGCATTATGGAGGTGCTTGGGCCCCCTGACAAGGACTTCGTTAACCGCAGCTCTAGAAAACGACTCTTCTTCGGTATGTTGACACCCCAGAGCACAGGCCTTCACTCACAATTGCCTAGATAACAATGGTGCTCCACGGCCAGTTGTGAACTCTAAAGGGCGCAGGAGAAGACCAGGGACTAAATCGCTTGCACAAGTCCTTCGGTGTCAGGATGAAGATTTTGTGGACTTCATAGCACGGTGTTTGATTTGGGATCCCGAAAGACGGATGAAACCGCAGGCAGCTTTGCAACATACTTTCCTCAAGGCTGGCCGTCGTGGCAAAATCACCAATCCTTCACCTGCCACAACGAGGGCCCTGTTGTCGTCGTCGAGTCTCACTGGCTCGCGGGCTCCTAAGGTCACTGAGACACCGAAGAAATCGCAGATCAGTGCACCGACTCCCCTGACTGCTCGAACCACCCGCACTCTCACGAATGGGGTTGGTTCCACTCCGTCCCACGCGACCTCGATGGGTCCGAGCTCTCGTACATACCGAGCATCTCAATCACACGGTCTTTCGTCTCAATACTCCAGCCGTACGCTTGGGCTAGCAGTGAGTCGTCCATCATCATCGGAACGACCTTTCGAACAGGAGCTTATGGGATGGCTTCAGACTACAGCCACTAAATGAGGGATTGGTGTGGTCTGAATTTCCTCGTTATGCCTTACTTCCACTCGGGAAAGTTTTCCTAGCTGCTAGAGTTCTTAAAACAGAGCTGGTCTTTTTCTCAGGAATACCCCTAGTCCGCTATACATCACCTCGCTTGTCTTTCTGCATGTTATTCGTCGGGATTCCACATATTACCCTAATGCTCGTAGTCACGATCCAAGGGATTGCTTGTTCCGAACGGTAAACGACACGTTGCGTCAAAGTTCCAACCAGCTAGCCCAATATTTGTCTACCTATATACAATGTACAAAAGTTCCAGATTATGCTACATTCGAACATACCAGACTAGTCGCCAATTCCGAAGCCTGATCCAGACACGGCGGGAGCTCCCTGGCGAACGTGCGTTCAGCCGGCTCGTGCTTCCAACACTTGAGCAGCGTCTCCCATAGCATGTCTGACATCCAAGGGACCGCCTCTGGCTCCTCTGGCCTTGGGGGCAACAAGCCCCCCATGAGGTCATGCAGAACGGTGACGTCCCTCCGCCGATGCGAATACGGTTTCTTCATCGTCAGGAGCTCGAGCACGCACATTCCGAATGCAAATATATCGGTCGCCATCGTTGGCATCGCATCTTCGCCCACGTTAATCTCTGGAGCTTGCCATCGGACGGCGGAGGTGCTGCTGAGGCCGACGAGAGTTTCTTTGCCGACAACATCCGTGAGCACTTGGGTTAGGCCGAAATCGGAGAGTGTGATGACGCCCTAGGAAGGGGGAACGTGAGCGGAGCGAAATAAAAGAGACGGCGATTGGGTTTCAGGTACCTCTTCGGATACCAGCATGTTGGTCTGTACATGTAAGCGTGTGACGTTCAGCGCATAAAGTGAATGCGAGTGTATCACACTCACGCATTTCACTGAAAAAAGGGCCGCCACGTTTTGTCGTAAAAAAAAAAACCGCATAAAAAACTTATGAAACTCACGATTGCCATGCACGATCTGTTGATCATGTAGATACTCTAGACCTCTGGCTGCTTGACTGAGCTGCGGGGCTCGCGCGTGGCAAAGTAGGTATTCGCATGAGATAGTAATAAATAAAAACGCTTACGAGCTTCAGAGGGTT
Organism: Rossbeevera pachydermis; assembly: GCA_038090155.1. Classification (NCBI taxonomy): domain Eukaryota; kingdom Fungi; phylum Basidiomycota; class Agaricomycetes; order Boletales; family Boletaceae; genus Leccinum; species Leccinum pachyderme. The sequence goes on from JBBPME010000027.1 coordinate 102,700, forward strand.
GATGTCTGGGTTTTCGTGGCGGTAACTGTCGATTTGTCATCACTACAGTATCTTCGGATTGACAGTTACGAAACGACTCACTTTCGGACATGGTCCAGTTGCCATGGTGAGACCTATGGGAGGGGGATGATCAGTGCTCTGAGCTGAAGGTCCCTGTCAAGCTGAAGTGACTTGCAATATAGAGAGGACCCATGTTGGTCACAAGACCCAACATTGTGAGTACATTCTCATGCTTGAATTTCGACCAGATAGCAATTTCATGCTTGAAACGCTGTGATTGAAAGAGTTAGTAGAAACAAACACAGTTGTGTGAAGCACGGACCTGTAGCAATCTTTCATTCCTGGGGTCATGCTCGTCTATAACTCGTGTTGTCTTCAATGCAACCTAAAGGCAACATAAGAAGTTGCACCAACACAGGTAGAAGTGCACACAAAAATACTACACCTTCTCGCCCAGCCAACGACCTTCAAATACCTGAGTGTACAGGCCACTGCGGACAGATGCCAAATTCGTCATTTTTACTTGATTGTTCAACAAGGGAATGGTAGGTGGAATGTTAGTAAGGCGGTGAAGGTCGGAGAGCGCCTGTTCGATTTGGTTTTGCACGGTTGTGACGGGAGACGGAGGACGAGAGGAATGCGGGGACTCGTCGACTTGCCTGCCACCACTCAACACGGACGACGACGGGTCGGAAACCGTTCCACGAAGCCCAATGAGGCGCTATATTGGGCCGTGAAAAAAATCAAGTCCCTCCACGACGACTCTGATAAAGGAAACTCGGTACCTCTTGACCGAGACGCATGAGATCGCGGGCTGCGTTGCTTCCAGAGAGATGTAGTTCAACGGCGCGATCAACCTCCCTACGACTGATGACCATCTCGTCCAGTGTGGCTTGTTGCTGCTGGATCATGTCTATCGATTGTTGGTGCATGCGAATCATTGTGACAGGGTGTGAGACCTATCCACATATGAGCCTACTCGTCGTCGGATCGAATGAGGCGGGGGCTGAACTTGCCCTTAGGTTGTCCATGGCGGTATCCACTTCTGAACAACACCTGTCCAGGTCGCGCGCGATCTGCGCACCCTTGACTGCAAAATAGAAAACGCCTTGTCAAAGAAGGACGCGAACGGGTCGGAAGCAGTGCCTTACAAAATAGCTTGAATTTTCCGCATGTCGTCCATCTCTCGATACGACGCTGAACCGTGGATAAGACGCTAAACAGTACAGTGGATGAATAAATGAATCGAGGCGGAATGAGACGAGGACACACGCACGCCTCTGCCTCGTCGAGTGCGACCGTCGCCTCAGTGCCGACCAACAGAGGGACCTGTTCGTTGATAGTGTTGAGGAGGCTCGTACATCGCCTGTTCAATTGAGCCGATTTTTCCTGTGTTTCTAAATTAACGAGACGGTGGGTGCGACGACATGGGCGCTAGTCTGAAGCAGCCGATGTCAAAAGGGGTCATTCACCTTGTGTATGGCGACTTGGGAGCAAGCCGAGTGGATTAATTGGACTGCCATCACGCACCCAGGAGCAAAAGGAACGCCGGAGAGCGTTACTCCCAACTGGGCAACGGTCAAGCCTGCACTGACGGCGCCAGACGCCATCGCAAGTCGAGACTCGATTTCGCGGAGGGGAAAAAAAGGGAAGGGCCCACCAAATGTCTAAGCCCAAGCTTGAGAGGAAGGGAGGGACCCACAGGAAGTGACTCGCGGTGGTAAATTTGTGTAACACAGGCGCCCACGCGGAATGTGCGCGTGAAATAGAAACACAACTTGGACCCACACCATCACTATCATTCAACCGGCTAGAAAGAAGGACGTTGCGTGTCGTAACCGCATCGGCTCTACGTTGCCGAAGCGATTACCTACCAGTCACTGGCGTTTCGCATGTTCGTGTCGCACACGTTGCAGCTGAATCGCATCGATATCGGCTAGCTTGACACCAATACGCTTGCGAGTTTCGAAGTCGGAGGGAGACCATAGCATCAACTTTGTCAGCGATCCACCACCGCGACCTGACCGCGACTCCGCCCACCTCACAGCGCCGGACAATGGGTCGCAAACGACCACGCTCGCGCGCTGCCCCGACCGAAGAAGACGACCAACCTGAATCTACCCAAGACCACAGCGAGGATCAAGAAGTGGAGGATATTTACGTGGAAGACATGGAAGACGTAGAGGAGGAAGAGGAAGAGGAAGAAGCAATTAGCGAGGAGCGCCAGAGAGAACAAGATGTCTGGGACGCGTTCAAGGAGGAACACCATGAAGGTCCGTACCATATTTTCCTTATTGTCTTGCCTGCACCTCTGGCTACACATACATAGTTCTCGAGCAGCTGCCATTATCGTTGCATCGTCAGTTCAAGTTGATGCGCGAATTGGATGGTCACAGCGAGGGTGCGCATCTCCGTGCTTTCTCTTGTTCTCCCTCTGTCTGACACGATTTGTAGCGTTCCATGCTGACATATTGGCGTCCGTTCGTCAGTACATTCGCCTGAGAGAGAGCTTAGTGGCACAATTCCCTCAAGACGGTTTCTCGCACCCAGAAGGTACTCTGTCCAACGGCATCGATACGAATAGTATGAGCGTTGACGGGGGAGGCGACGTGACCAACCTACCCGCCATGCAAGTCGATGACGACCCCAGCACACACACGAACCAGTCAAAGCCCAGTGAGACGACCCGCAAACTCCTCCAACACATCGCCCAAACGTCGGAAGAAGCCATCCGAACAGTCGAGGAGAAAGTGAGTATCGCACAGACTGCCTACGAAACGGTGAGATTGCTCTTCCCTGTACACCGACCCTCGCTCATGATTCGATAGGTGGACCGCCATATCCGCCTCCTTGACCAAGCTATCAAAGAACAAGAGGCCGCTATATCTCTCGGCGTTCGTTCCGGCACGCATCTCGCACCGATCCTTCTCCCGGACCTCGTTGTCCCTCGCTGGGCGCGCCCCCCGCGCGTTGAACACAGTCCCGTCCCGTCGCTTTCTCCCGAACCGGAACTGTATCTCGAAGAGCCCCCCGTCCTCGAGCTCCCTCCACCGGGACCAAAAACATCTAAGAAGAAAAAAAAGGCCGCCGCACCCAAGCCTCCTCCCAAAGTCGACAAATCGGAGGAGGTCAATGCACCGCTCGAGGCAGTTGGCGTGGAGGAGCCGGCGGCGGGCCGGACGCGGCGCACGGGAGTCCGCTTGACGATCCCTGCTCAAGCACCTCCGCCGGCCCCGGAGCCGAGCGTTCCCGCGGACCCAAGTGATGAGCGATATTGCTATTGTAACCAGGTGTCGTTTGGAACGGTGGGTGTTCCTTTTGCTGATTGAATGGAAGCTCATTCTGCTGGGATGACCTTGCAGATGATCGCTTGCGACTATGAGGGGGGTTGCAAGTTGGAATGGGCGAGTTATCTTCTACCGTTACCTTGAGCGTTATGTTGACAGCCATACCTAGTTTCATTTTGGATGTACTGGACTTGCGGAAGTGCCGAGCAAGAAGACAAAATGGTACTGTCGCGAATGCAAGGCCAAGATGACACAGAAGGGAAAATCAAGAACATGAATACGATATGAGAAATGATATTATTCAACTAGTCGACGGTGACACTGGTGTTCAACTTGTTGGCGAGGGTCTCTACGTATACCTCTGCAGATTGGATATCAGCCAAGGGGGAGAACTCGAGAAAGAAGGTTACCAACTTCGTAGGGAAGATCCAAATACTCAGCAAGGAGCTCTCTGAGCTCGGTCTCGCTCTTTTTGAGATGTTCGGCCAACTGAGGGGTGGTGGGTGAGAGGAGCGGGAGGGACTAGAGGTGTGAAGGTACCTTTGTTTTGACGTCATCGACTTCTTTGAGATATTCCAGTTGTCACGTCGTTCAAGAACCATTGAGTCGTACATATTCGCGTTATCTGCTGGCTTGCGAGAGCATTGTATGATTCTGCGCACGATCGAGCTTTCTTGTACATTCGCAAGCCGGAGCGGGAGAAAACCGCTTGATACTGTGCAAAAATAACGGGATTATCAGCAAACCGCCCGCGAAGAATGCGAAAAAGGCAAACAGCCGGGTCACTAGTAAAGAGCAATTAGCACCTTTACGATCGGGGAAGCGGACGATCCGGATGCCGTCCAGGAGAGCCTGAGGTACTGTGCACTCAACAAGGCCGTGGTCGAACAAATGTTACGTGAGGCAGAAGACATCTCAGGCTACGAGGGTGGACACAGCCTGCAGGATGTAAAAAAAGGGTCTGCCTGCTGTTTGATTTTACTAGGCTACTGGTTCGTAAAATAGAAATATATATTTGCCCCAGTGTTGCTGCAATCGATAAGTTGGGCTTGGCCGTTGGTGCCATGGATTATTGTAGTATCTGATCCCGCGGTGGGAGCTCGCACTCAGGTCGGACTCGTCTGAGTAATTTACCGCACTTCAACTTGCCTCCGCCAATGCAAGTACTAGTACATACTCTTGACATACTCGGTTTCGACGGCTCCGGTACGCTTACTTCGAATGCAGACATATCAGTCTCATCGTCGGCTTTGCTTCTTCAACCATGTTGATCTCTGAGGCGTACCATCGGTCGGTGGAGAGGTTACTGAGCCCAACTAGGGTGGCTTTGTCGACGTCACGGTGGACACTTTGGGTCAGACCAAAGCTGCGGTGTGACGATATCCATAGTATGAAAAACGAAGTCTTAGTGTTTGGTGCCGCCAACACGCACAAGCCACAGTCTGTTGATCTCTGACCAGATGATCTTGGATCACTCGCAGAATCATACCTCAATTTGAAGTCATCGTCTCTGCATAGTGCTCGCTCCGCTGACGTGTTGCAAGCGTACCACCAAGGGATGCCGACCATCCACTCGCTGTAAGGAGCCGCTGGTGAAGTCGGTTGTCACATGGAAGGCTTCGGCAAAGGAAAAGGTCGAGCAACAACCTAAGAGGTCTCTTAGGCTTATGAGAGTGGACATGCATCAGATTCTTGGTAAGCGCTCAAATGGAGCCGCTGTTGATCGATCGATACTCTATTATATTCGTCACGTGACGTAACTGTCGTGCATTGACGTCGCTATATGGAAATTCTGGCGTTTGAGATCACATATTAACATCTAAATGAAACATGGCTGGCGTTTAGCTAAACGCACCTTCCGGCAGTTCAACGTGAGAGTGTTGATGAACCTACGGCCAGTTCTGTAGCATGCATGACGGCTACCCTTATCTTAGGCTTAGACTGAAAAGTACTGACCTTGAGCCACTCTCTCGTTGATCCAGGGGTAACCGACCGTTCCGGGTGGAGTAGCACAAGGTCCTTCCGGGCGGTGGTCTTCATGAAGAGGAGGAGGCGCTCGTACTCTCCGATGCTCGGAAGCTAGGTATAAGCCTCCCAGCAGCTTAGCACGCTATCTGCAAAGTGATGATGTTCCTAGGTAAAGCATACACTCCCATTCCACTTAAATTAGCTAAAGACGATATGTTTAATGATAGGTCGAGTATAAATTTTCGAGTTTATAGTAATGAATATCACACGATCGATGCCTTCGGAGACCGTCCAAACCGCACTGCAGAAGCTGTTCATTGGTCTCAAAGTGGGTAGAGTGCTGTTGAGATAAACGACTACATTCCACCACGCCGATGACTTCGCCGACAAATTACACGATTCTATTTCTGTTTATACCACTAAATCCTACAGGATGGGCATCGGGCCCAAACACGAAACAGAGAACACGGTAGTGACACTAGCCTATCACCATGGCTTCGAAGACCATCCGCGATTGTCTTTCACTCTCCCATAGGCTGGCAAGGGTGTGTGCCTTTCCTCGAAAATGTGCGGTGACATAGGGGACACGTCCACCTTGTCAACTGGAGGTGAACGGACAAGATGTGACGAACTATCGCCCGGCGTTGAATGGGTCGTGAGCGACAGTTTGGCCAACTACATGCCATCAACTCTGTGGTCTCCCCCCCGAGGTTGTGTGCACTGCGGAGGTGCATTGCGAAGAGAGAGCGATCCATATCAAGGAGGACTGCACCACATTGATAGCCTTGTTCAGTTGCCAATTGACAGACGAGCGGGTGTTGTTCGACTGCCGGGGGAAGACTCGCTAGCAACTGCATGACGAACTGCCAGCTGATACTGAGGGTATCAGATCCGTGATGTAACAGAGCCTGGACGAATAGTACATACGGTTGGTCTGTGTTTTGCTGTGGGTCTGACATCTCTTGCGATTCCTCTTATGCGGGAAGATGATTTTAAGCCCTGACCAGCCAGCTGCAACCAATTGCCCCACACGTGTACAAGTTTTCATTGCCATATTGGTGAAGATCCAATGGGCCGATGAGAGTGGTGAGTGTGTGGCCCATCATCGAGGCAGATAATGAATATTCCCACGGAGGCCCAGAAGGGCTTCTGGGAAAGTCACTGGGGAAAGTCACCCAGAATGTGACATCCCTTCATGTTTCCTTCCTGCAAGTTCACTGAAACTGGATCTTCCTTTTTGTCCCGTGGGGATGTCCTTGACACTAGCACAAGCACTCGTCAGACAATGTGGGACCAATTAACTGACCGAACACTGATATTGAGCCTATTTCTCCCGGACACTGCCAATGGATCTATGTTTCTCAAACTCTGCCACTGAGTAAGTCACTAAGTTCTGGCTCCGTCACCATTTCTAGATCTCAGATCGAATCGGCTATTTTCCCGTGAATCCCTGAACAGCCACAATCGTCAGACAATGTAGGACCAATTAACTGACCGAACACTGACTATTGGGCCTATTTCTCCCTGACACTGCCAATGGATCTATGTTTGTTTCTCAAACTCTGCCACTGAGCAAGTCACTGAGTTCTGGCTCCGTCACCATCTCTAGATCTCAGATCGAATCGGCCATTTTCCCGTGAATCCCTGAACGGCCACAAGTAGGCAATCTCTTCTCCCTCTATTTTTGCCGAGTGCCATACGAATTCATTTTTGCATGTGCAAAATTGCGATGTGACTGCTCCGTGGGTGTTGTCTCAAGCTTCACAACGTATGAAGGGGGCTGCCATGTCCCCCATCTTCCTCCCCATCCGCCCCGTGCTTCATTCTATTCTCCCCAGAATGTCACATTCTGGGTGACTTTCCCCAGTGACTTTCCCAGAAGCCCTTCTGGGCCTCCGTGGGAATATTCATTATCTGCCTCGATGAT
>JBBPME010000028.1:0-106787 GCA_038090155.1 Rossbeevera pachydermis
AATTCACGCTGAGGACCACTATTTTTATCCCAAAATGGCAGCACATCCGCATTGAATATTGAATCACGGTGTTCATGCAAGGCAAACGATCACTAACCCTGGTCTGTGCACTACACTCAGTCCGCTCGACATGGCAAAGATCGCTCGTTCGAGGTGCCGCCAGCGTGAGCTATGTTGGAGATCGTCAGGCCCAGTGACTCTAACATTCAAGCTCAGTTTATTTCAGCGATCTGACTTATTGAGACATAATTGTTACATTCATCTTCAGCGAGCACAAGCATAAACATAAACTATAAATACACCTACAAAATAACGATATCAGTGGATGTTCGAGAAGAGTGTATGCAAAGGTCAGAAAAGCCAGGTTTTCATGCTCCTCGGTGAGGAACAACCCACTCGGCCAGCAAAGCACCCCAGCACGGGGAAAGCGATGCACTACCCAGTGACGAGCGGACAAGCGAGTGTGCGACAGCAGAGTAATCAAAGAATGGATGAACTATGTTTTCTTCTTGCAAGGGGTGCAGAGGGTATTGTGAGCGTACTTACAGATGTGATTCCTATGGAAAGCAATACATCAGGACCAGGTGTCGGTGAGAAGAAAAAGGCAATGAAAGGGTCAGAATGAGAGTTTTGGTATGAAGTTGTCCACCAGAGATTGCTCTCCTTCGGAAGCAGAACTGATTAAGATGATTCATCGTAATAAAAAAAATGATAGTGCAGTCTAATGAAAACAGATAACTTACTTAGTGTAACATTGAGGGACAAGAGACGTTGAGCGGAGTTGAGAAGGGTAATAGCAACGACTATCACGTGATTTATATATGTAGGGCCGGCGTATTTGACACGACTGCGAGTTTTATTTACATTTTGCAGTTGACCCGCGATGAAGCAGAAAGAAATTTACAGGACGGCGACCTTTGCGTGGTCTCCAACTTCTACTCTTCCTTTCATCGCTACCGGAACAGTCGCTGGTGCACTCGACGAGTCGTTCTCGAATGAATCCCAGCTCGAAATATGGCAACCAGACTTAATGAACAAGGATGACATCTACCTCGGCGCAAGTCCAGATTCAAAACCGATCGGATTCGTCGCCGACACTTCCAGGTAATCTTTCATCTTCCCAGCCGTGTCGCACGTGTCATACCCCTCTTTCACAGGTTCAACCGCATCGCATGGAGCCAGGTGCACAAAGACCGGTTACGTGGTGTGATTGCTGCAGGCATGGAGAACGGTGAACTCGCACTCTGGGATCCTGCCAAGATTATCTCCCATGCAGAGTTCGTACTTCTCCGTGATCGTGACTTCGTTATTAATTACCATTTTCTAGCGTGTCCGAGTCGCTGATCCTTCGCAACACGATTCACACTGGACCCGTCCGCGGCCTCGACTTTAATCCTATTCAAGCTAATTTGTTGTCTTCTGGTGCGGTTGGTGGGGAGGTGAGGACCGAACTTTTTCTTCAGGTACACGTCATCACGGCGCGCCCCTTGTATGAAATAGGTTTACATATGGGATCTGAATGATCCCTCGAAACCTTATTCCCCGACCCCGGGAAATCGCAGCACGAAACTCGATGAGATTACCTCCGTCGCTTGGAACCAGCAGGTCCAATATGTGCTCGCTGGCGCAAGTAGTTCGGGATATTCAGTCGTGTGGGATCTTCGCGGAAAACGTGAGGTTGTGGCTCTTGCCTACGGTGGTGGAGCAGGCACACTCGGTGGTGCAGTTGGTTCTGGGATGGCTGTTGGAGGTAGGAGGGGTATGAGCGCTATTGCATGGCATCCGGACAATGTAAGTGCTTCTCACATGGCCACTTGATGTTCTGGCTAATCCATGGTTAGGCCACACGACTCGTCACCGCCTCTGAGGATGATATGTCACCTGTCATCATGGTCTGGGATCTTCGCAACGCTCGTGCGCCAGAAAAGGTGAGTTACACAATGGATCGTACTACTTTCTACTGACACACGATGTTTGCAGATCCTCACTGGTCACGAGAAGGGCGTCCTATCGTTATCATGGTGTAAACAGGATGCCGATTTGTTGTTGTCTTGCGGTAAAGACAATCGTGCCTTGTGTTGGAACCCGCAAACATCAGAAATCATCGGAGAGGTGTGTTCGCTTGAGTTATTTTTCTAACAACCACTGAACGTGTTCCATCACCACAGCTCCCTTCTGCAGATAACTGGGCGTTCCAAGTTGAATGGTGCCCACGCAATCCTCATCTCCTTGCCGCTGCTTTCTTCTCTGGAACTATCGGCATTCATTCGTTGCAATCTACCAATGCCCTTCCCCCTTCCGTGCAAGCTACTCCTAAACCTTCCGGTGCTGAGCTTTATGACGCACCTTTACCAGCGCTTCCTTCGGATCAATCTACCCAGGGTCTCAACCTTAGCCTGAAGCAACCCCCGCGCTGGCTCCGCCGTCCTATTTCTGCTTCCTTTGGTTTCGGCGGTAAGTTGCTGACCGTCAGCAACCTCCCCGGTCCACATGGCAAGATACAGAGCAGTGTTGTACACCTGAGAGAAGTAGTCAGTGAAGCAGATGTCGTCACAAGAGTCAAGAAGTTGGGGGCGGCAGATGAAGAAGGCAAATTGGAAGGGTTTGCCGAGGACCGCGTGGGGGAGCAGTCACGGGCTGAGGAGACGTGGAAGGCGCTGTTGAGCCTCTTCAGATCGAACTCGAGGGAAGAGCTTGTCATGCTCCTGGGCTATTCGAAGGAAGAAGTCAAGGCGCGGATCGAGGAGGCTGCCACAAAACTGAAAGAAGCCCGAGCGCAACAAAATGCTGACAATGCTTTGGCACTGAGCTATACGGCCGATGATGATGAACTGGTTAAGCTTGAACCTCGCGATCCCGTGGTTTCTTTCGCCGACCCCGACCCAGAGCCCGAGCCCGAGGTGGAAGCGGCAGACACAGAGAAGACCGGGTCAGAGTTATCGATGTCTGACGCCCCGGCTGCTGATGGCGAATCTACTACCACTGCGCCATCGCTCTTCGGGGACGACATTGGCATTGGACCCTTTGCTGCGGGAACCGGAGCCGACTTCTTTAGCACCATGGGCGCTGCACCAGACACAAATGCTATCGATGCGCAAACATTGGTCATTCCTCACACAAACTATCCTGTCGACTCAAGTGTAGCTGCTACGATGGGAAGCCGTCCATCTAGCGCCGCTAGCGAACGGTTAAGTGTCAAAAACAATACATTCAGGATATACCCTTCCGACGAGAGCGAGACCGACAGGCTCATCACGCGCGCGTTGGTTCTTGGGGACTTTCAGAGCGCTGTGGAGCTCTGTCTCTCAGGAGAACGCTGGGCCGACGCTCTTCTCCTCGCCATCAAAGGGGGAGGCAACCTCCTGCAACGCACTCAAAAAGCGTACTTTGAAAGCCAAACCACCGAGCATCCTTACCTTCGCCTGTTCCAGAGCATTGTTACCGACGATCTTGATGACATCGTGCAGAACGCGGATCTAACTGAATGGGCGGAAGTGTTTGTCGTTCTCTGTACATTTGCGAGCGGTGAAGAATTTGGAGGCCTAGCAGAACAACTAGGAGCACGACTCGAGTTCCAGGCCGGTGTCGTACGTTCCGAGGATGCTACAGGCTCTGAAGACAACAATGCTGCGGAAGCGTTGGAGCTGAGGAAGACGGCCACATTGACTTATCTCGCTGCCGGACGACTGGAGAGACTTGTCAGCATTTGGGTCGAAGAGTTAGCGGAGGAAGAAGGGGATCGTGTCAGAGCGCCTGACTCTCCCGAGTCAACCTCACATTACGCTGCACACGCTCACGCCTTGCAGACATTCGTCGAGAAGGTGACTGTCTTCCGTGGAGCTGCCCAGTACGTCGATGCGGACCTTTTAGTGCCCAGTGAGAACGCGGGTGGCGCGGTCAAGACATATAAACTCGCTGCGCTCTATGACAAGTATTTCGAGTACGCAGAGATGCTCGCTGCGCAAGGGCTTGTCAAGGAGGCCTTTGAGTATCTGCACTTGATTCCAAAGGGATACAAGGGTTCTGCACTCAACTTTGCGGCGGTGCGCGAGCGGTTGTCAGGGTTGTCCGGCCAAGCGACTCAGGCCCCAACTTCGGCCCCAGGCGCTTCCTCGAGCAATGCCAATGTTGGTGTGAAACAGCTCCCTGTTGCCTACCAGCCTTCCCCTTCAGTTCCGACGCAAGGTGGATTATATGGTCCTTCCCAGACATACAACCCAGCTCCCCAGCCAAACTACGCTACTCAGCACACTCCATACGCACCGGCTCAACCCCTGGTCAAACCGCCCAGTCTCGGCGGTCCACCCGTTCAACCACCTGCCCGTCCTCCGGTATCTAATGCACCACCTCCAAATGTGCAAAACGGAGGCTGGAACGATGCACCTATGGTAAAGGGAGCAACGGTACGACGTGCCACTCCAACGATCAATATCAACAAGCCCGATCCCATCTTTTCTCCATTCCCGAGCGCGGCACAGTCACCACCTACGCCTGGTCCACCGTTCTCGTCCACTCCCCAAGTTCCTCCTCCTCCACGACCATCGAGTGTGCAGAGTCGCCAACCGCCGCTGCCGGCGCCACCGCAGGGACGCAACCCGCGCTCTACCTCCAGTCAGCTGCCCTCGCAACCTTCCCCGCACGCGGGCGGGACACAGCACATGTCCCCTTCGTTGGGGTCTGTTTCGTTGTCAACCCCTGGGCCATATGCAAGAGCCACGCCTCCGCCAGGACCTCCGCGCGGTGCTGTACCACCTGGCCCATACGCACGTGCGACGCCGCCGCCTGGTGCAACCGGCCCCGCTGGCGTCGCGCAGCATCCGGGTCAGTATGCGCCTCTACTGAGTCAAGTGAATATACCGGTGCAGCAGCAACAACCTGGGCCGTATGGCCCGCCGCGCTCGGTTCAGGCACAGGCACAGACTCAAGGACCATACGGGCCTGCTCCGTCGCAGGCTCAGGGACCATACGCTGTGCATCAGGCTTCGCAGGGCTCCGTACCACAGACGGGACACCAACAGCACGGACCTGGACCATATGGCCCGCCGCCGACGACTTCGAACCAAGGTCCGCCACCACCGCAAGCTAGAGGGCCTCCCCCTCCGTTGGAAGGATTGCCGCCTCACCGGCAGCACGTGCCTCCACCTCCTCCTGGTGGACCGAGTACTCAGGGTGCGCCTCAGCCTGTGTCTGCACGTGTGTCGGCTGCGCCGAGAGGGCCTCCGCCTCCAAAATACCGTAAGTGACGTAGGTTATCGGTTGAGCGAGGTTCAACATGCTTGTTTCATTAGCATCGGGTGATCGCACACATATTCCTGAGTCGGCGATGCCGATCTATAACGTGTTGACGGAACAATTGGCCCATTTGAAGCAAACGAATTCCGTAAGCGCTTTTCTTTTCTTGTCTGTTATTGTTTTTGGTGGAGCGGGGACTGACCGGACGCGGATGTAGCCTCAACAAAAGCGAATGGCCGATGACCTGGAGCGACGTGTCAATCCATTGTTTGACGCGCTTAATTGCGAGACACTCTCTAAGTCCGTGGTGGATCAGCTGTTGGTGCTTGTACAAGGTGAGGGTGATGGCCTTTGGGGAAGTATGTTGGTTGAGCGATTCTATAGCTATGGCCGCACACGATCGGGAGTCTGCGTTGAGTATTCACGTCGATTTATTGACGAGGGGATCGCAGACAGACGATATTGGGATGTGGATGTCTGGGATCAAGCAAGTGATTACGCGTATGTGATATCAGGATGTACCATAAATGTGGCTATGCTGTTCATTGTTGTATCGTAGAAGTCCTTATAAAGAAACCTCTGAGAAAGTTACTGTCCGACGTTTCTCTTCAACATACCATGTGGTCCTCGTCACTGTCCGCCCTAGTACTTGGTGCTGCCTTGATACCACAGGCCTATGCCTGGGGTGCTGCTGGTACACGTTGTCGTATTTAGTTCGTCTCACGCGCTAACCGTCGTGACAGGCCATGAAATGGTCGCGACCGTCGCTCAGATGTATCTACACCCGTCCGTGATGCCAAAGCTTTGCAATATCCTCCGAGACCCTTCCTCTTCTGCTCCTGTCACAGAGTGCCACCTCGCACCCGTCGCAGCTTGGGCGGACAAGGCTCGCGGCCAGCCGAAATACAGATGGACCGGCCCGCTTCACTACATCAACGCCGTGGATGATTACCCGGGCGCCATATGCGCCTTCCCTGGCCCGCAAGGGTGGCAGGGTAGGACGCACATCAATGTTTTGAACGCCATCAGGAACACCACTACCGTCTTGCAGGAGTTCGTGAGCGCCCCCACCGAACCGGTGCCATACTGGGTCCAAGACGCGCTCAAGTTTCTCATTCATTTCATCGGCGACATGCACCAGCCACTACATCTCACCGGACGCAACAGCGGTGGCAACGGCGACAAGGTCGCGTTTGAGGGCCGATCCACGAGTATGTACCCACTTTCCATAAGTGCCCCGGTTCTCAACTTGTGCCCCAGACCTTCATTCCGTATGGGACAGCCTGCTGATTTCGGAACGCCTCCGCACGTTACCATACAACTATACCAGACCCTTACCTATTCCGGAAGTGGAAAGTCACCTTCGCGATACCATTTACGATCCATACATTCGCCGCGTCGTCTGGGAAGGCCTGCTTGGGAAATGGCAAGATGAATTCGAGACGTGGCTCGCCTGCCCGGAGCCTTCGAGCCCCTCCGCCCGACTCCAGCGCGAGCTTGCGTCGTCGTCATGGATGTGGCAGACCGTCCACTCTATCTTCTCGTGGTTTGTGAAAGGGAAGGTTGACAGTGAAGATGGTTTGGGCATCGATGATGACAAGCTTTGTCCATACGCCTGGGCTAAGCCGATCAACCAGCTCAACTGTGACATTGTATACCCCGAGGAGCTCAACTTCGCACCGTCTGCCCGCCTATCTGGGCATGCGTTGCAGGAAGACCACGACTGTGGTTGCAGCGGTGCCCACGAGGAGGAAGAGTGGAACTCAAGCAACGCATTCAAGTCGTCGCATTTCGAGCTGTATACCCCCGAATATACCGGAATGATCAAGGAGCAGTGGATTGTCGAGAAGCTCATCACGCAGGGGGCCATACGACTTGCTGGTACCCTTAATATGATTTTTGCGGAGTTCGAGGAGGGCAAGATCCCGGAGCGTCATTTGTAGAGTGATTCAATGACGACTTATTGTTACGAACTGGCTTGTATATATGATGATCATGATACCTGTAACATATAACATGGTTGTGGCCGATTTCTATATAGTGGATAAGAGACTGGTCATGGGAGGATCCACTTCATCGTAGTCGGGCCATACCCTCCCGACAGGCTGTTCCTCTTGGCTGTCAGAGTGGAAATCACCATTGGTATAGCATACAGAATCGGAGAAACAGATGTTACGGAGGCGAACTGGTGCGGGTGGAGAATAGGGAATAGCGGTTGATTATTCTGGGATGATGCCCGAAAGAAATACTTGCTTTGCTCACTGCGATCGAAGAATAATTGAATATTCAGTGTCCATCATCGCCTGAAGCTGGAGTGCTCTTCACGCAAGCGACCGCATTGACCGTAACGAAGACTCAACGGTCTTGAAGACTAGTCAACGGTCGATATTCAGCACTCACTACGCTTGCCAGGTTCGTCAAGACTGCAGTATTAGCTCTCATGTATTTGAATTAAAGTTTCTGAACTACGACTGTGACCGTGTTTGCGATGATATGCTCACTAATATCTAACAGCGACTGACGACGTGGAGAAAGGGTATGAAGGCTGTGTGCATCGCGGCCACAGTATGGATCCTTCAAACCAACCAACTCCAAACGGTAAACCCCCACATTTCTTCTGCCTGCCTTTGGCGGGAGACAACAACTATGATGGGAGCGCAGTTAAGTACGTACACGAACTCACTTTCCTGTTCAAGGTCTCGGACGACGACCAAGCCTGGGCGAGCAACGGAAGTCCCAGATTCTGAGTCGACCGCGAAACTTTGCGAGACGTGTTCGAAACTGGACATACATCGCCTCACGAATCCCTTCCATCCCTGCCGCGAGCCACTACCCTGTTCGACCCCCCCAATCCAACAATTCGGTACCTACCTCGCTCTTGGGTCCGTGGATGCAATCAAGAGTCGCCGTTTCGCTTGCGATGTTTGTAAGCTCGTTGCTGCTTGTCTGGATAACGAACCAGAGGGTCTCGATGGCCAGTGTCGCATAACGGAGAGCGCAGAGTTTTGTAACTTCCAGCTGCCCACCAAAGTCTTGCCCCGTGATCCAAGCGTCACGCATATCCATCTCACACAGGTCACTGTCATTTTTGACACTACCATGGCAGATCAATTCCAGGGACCCTCCCTACCATGGGAGATCAAGGAGAAAGATGCTCAATCATCCCACTTTATTCTGAATCTCCAGGTCAGCTTCGTAAAACTACATTGATGAATCTGCGTTAAACGGTCAGATGAAGGCGAAAGCGAGATCATGCGTTAATACAGAAAATGCATCCATCTCTCGGCCAATGGAAGAGGAATTCCTTGGCACGATCGGTGGCAGATACGTCAGCACACAAGTAAACAAACAGTTTATCCGTGCTTGGCTTCACCAGTGCGAAAACGAACACGGAGTGGAATGCGCCCCATTGGTTGATCTTCCACAAAACATAGACAAGGAACCAACATTTGTGATTGACGTGATCGAATCCTGTCTTGTGGCCACACCTCCGAGATGTCGTTATGTTGCTCTGAGCTACGTCTGGGGCACATCCCCCGTATTCAGGCATCTCACAGAGAACACGGAAGATCTTCGCAAGACGGGCTCACTGCGGTCGTTGCCCATCCCAGCTACCATCCGAGACTCAATAACGCTCGTACGGGGTATTGGGGAGCGCTATATATGGGTAGACTCTCTTTGTATCATCCAGGATGACTTGAAGATGCAACAAGAAGAGATAACGCGGATGGCTGCAATTTATTCCAAGGCGTTGTTTACCATCATTGCTGCCGCCGGGGATAATGCAAACAGGGGTCTTCCGGGTGTTGAATTGGGATCGCGCGAACAGGTGCAAAAGATCCTGAAAATGGGAGAGTGTGAGCTGTTGACGGTCATTGATATCCGCAAAACACCGAGCGGAATCAGCGACACTATATGGGCTCAGCGCGCGTGGACTTTCCAAGAGCGGATCTTGTCCAATAGGACATTGGTATTCTCGGAGAACCAAGTTTATTGGAGTTGTCGTTCTGCAGCGCATTCCGAAGAGCGAGCTCTGGAAGATATTTTAGATATCGATCACCATCATTTGGTTTTTCCGCAAACCCCCAGGGGTGGCTGGCTTCATTGGAAACCCTTGGAACCAAATGACTTCCAAGCACTCTATAGAGATTTACTTTCGAACTATCGACAGCGCCGCTTGACCTATGAAACAGACTTGCTCAACGCGTTCAGTGGTGTTTCTGATATTCTCGCAGCAGTCCAAAACGACACGTTCTTCTGGGGCATTCCAGAATCTATGTTTTCATCTGGGATGGCGTGGTTCTTCACGGGTCCCTCCGTGAGAAATCACGCTAAAGTTCCAATCTTCCAAAAGGATGGCTCAAAGAAAGTTGTTCCGTTCCCTTTGTGGAGTTGGGCAGCCTGGTCCGCCACTGATTTGACCAACCTACCTTTCATCCATGCCTTCGGTCGCGATCCTGGACATCCCATTACCTATTTCTATATAGTGGATCAGGAACTACAACTCGTTAGGATCAACGAACCATGGGAAGACCAACCAAATGATAGTGTTCGCGCTTCGTGGCAGGGACAACAACCTCATTCACCTCCAACTCTCTCACAATATCCTCTCCCCCAAATCGGCCACCTCTACTTTTGGACTAGCTTCGCAACCACGCGCGCATACAAGTCCAAGCAATTTGTTGGGCAAAGTCAGGATAGATACGTGCTGCTCTCCGTTCCCAACTTTATACCAGATGTAGGCTCCGAAATTGTACTCCAGGACTTCATCGTGGTTGCAGACTGGATGTCAGGCGATCAACGCAGGTTGGTCCTCTTGGTGATCGAATGGAAAGATGGCGTAGCATACAGAATCGACGACGCGGACATCACAGAGGAAGACTGGGTGCGGGTAGAGAACAGGGAGTGGCGCTTGATCACAATGGGATGAAGCATTTGGTGATGGTGACGCCTAATGCTCGCGGCTGGAGTGCTGGACGTTTCAGCCGAGGGTAGCCGATGATTGATTGCATATCTAAGAACGAAGATTCCTTTGTAGAAAACTCTAGTAGAAGTCACTAGAGTAAAGGCTACACTACGAAGGTTTGAAGCTACCAACGATTATATAATACGATGGTTGTACTACCGCACGCCGTTTGTTATCTGCGTGATCTCCAAGTGTCATAACCACTCTATTAGGTTGGCGGTCCTTTTTATTATCCCTGACCGTAGCTGACTGCCAGTTCATCGGTGTCCTTATCAGAGATTGTGACCCTCAATAGATGACAACCCAGTCTCTGAATACGGTTTGTATCAGCCAACCCAAAGTAGCTGCGATGATCGGGGCAATCTACTACTAAGGGTACACTGAGATATAGAAATACGGTACCCGTCAATTCTATTGATTCTAGAATTCCATCAGGTGCACGTGTATTCACATGCGACTCCAGAGGGAGGTTGACGGACTTTGTGATGTTCCTTCTTGGGCCGACCGCTGATCAGGAAGATGCCCCATAAACGTAGGCCCACTTGTATGGTATAAAAACCAAGTGTTCCTCTCCGCTCTCTTTTTTCTCCACCATCATCCATCCACCGACTCGCCTACATCCAGTCTCATAGTAAAACCCCGCCGCCAAATGCCTAATAAAAAAACCCCCATGACTAAGGAGGCTGCCGAACGCATCCAGAGCCATGCAGTGAGTTTTGTTGGCGAGGACGGGCCCCGTCCGTCGTTGACATTGTGCAGGATCGCACGGGAACCAACCAAGATTTCAAGTCCCGTGTCCAGAGCACTGCAGATCGTCGTGAATATGCCCAGCAACAGGGCTCCAATGAAACTGGCCAGAACGGCAATGGCCAGGGTGGTGCCGGCCAGAAGTAATGTGGCGAAGGTGTATCATGACCTTTATTCCTTTGCTCCGGGTGCTCATAGTCCCTTATTTTTACAGGTGGAGGAACAAGTTGAGGTGTAAAATATCGTGTTTGGTCGTTCTGCGCGTGTAACGAGTGTCCATTTGTTCTGAAAGAAAGTGATTTGTCGATGCCAATTTATTTCAAGAGTAGGAAATGTCATGCTCATTAGCGTGAGGCATATCGTCCGTTGTCCAGTAGTAAATCTAGTCCATAAAGAGAGAACATATCAATGTGTCTATGGCTCTCATTATTCCTTGCGCGAAACCTGACATCGATAGCGAGATTTGGATTCCGGACGGAGTTCCTCTACTTTCTCCACGTCACGCATGAAACTGGCCATCTCGATCACTGTGCGACGATTAGAGAGTCGGTGAGCGAAAAATGCTATACCTCCAAAGACGTCGAACGCGACGACATCTCTCGACGGAAACGAATGGTTCACTATGGCCCATTGCAATGAGACCGAGCCCGGCCATCGATAGTCGAGCGTGAACAGGAATGGTTTCCAACTCTTCGTCATTGCAATGCCGCATATCCGCCGTCTCGTCGAATCGACGCAAAGGGACGAATACATCATTCCTTCTGTGAGTCTGAACCTACTGAAGGAGATGCTGCCGTCCGGGTTTAGGTATACTTCGATCATCGCAATCGCATGGCAGTTCAGCCTGCGACCCGTTGATTCTAATCCACAAAGGGTAAATGAAATCACTCCCGTTTCCGAGTCTGGGGGTGATTCATAAATAATGTTACAGTCGCGCAACGCCTTCATACTGCAAGCGACGTCGTAGTGGTGCGAACGGCTGAGCACATCGTTTTCGCGTGTCCGTGGTGTCGTTGGCATCGGGAAGCATTCCATGCTGGTTCGCGTCCCACCATGAGCGGACACGGTCATTTTAATAAGATGGGTCTTGATGGCGAAGAAATGCGTGGTAGCCCATTCCGGATTGGATATCTTGCAAAATAATGAAGCAAGTGACAGGAAAGTTGAGTGTCGAGTATACTCACCATGTCATCACCATCTGCCAAAGCAGGGATACGGTACCGACGCAGCGTATCAATGTCCAGGATGACGAGACCCCCAGACAATTTCCAACCCGACGAGTTGTCGCCAACGTTTACAACGAGCAGACGATGATACAACCGGAGGTTTACTAAACCAGTCTAGTTCTCAAACCCAATGGGTGACGAGGTGAAGATGGACTGGGTGCCGCAGGGCCTTTCATGGTCCACGAGAATCTTGGCAATAATGCTGTAGCTCGTTTAGTACGCGATATTGTCCTAATGAAACGTGAGCACAACTCAAAATGACTTCTCGAACACGATCAGCGCGAATGCTACGATACCATCCTCTCGTGCATATCCTGCGCTGAGTATGCGAAGGATACGACTACCGATACCAGCGTCGAAAAGTATTCTACCTGATTCTTCGATATGGGTGGAATACGAGTCGTAGCGAACGAGAGCAGAGCCTTGAGCGACGAGGATCCACCTGCCTAAGAGTATAGAAAATGTTGCGTCACGACCGCAGGTCAAGTGACACACATGTATGATCTCTGGACGGTCGGATAGCGACGGCCATACGGTAAGAGACCTGTGCGCTCGTGCAAGAGTTCGCACGAAATATGACGCTGATTGCCAATTATAGGGTCCTGGAGGTAAGAGGAGGTTACTTCTAGAGTAAAGCTTCTGCCAAATACTTCGATCGCTCAACAAGTTTCGAAGTGATTTAGATACCTAAATGAGGAGAGAGAAAGGCATCAGAAAAATGTCGACCAAACAATGAAAAGGGTGTACAATGCTAAGAACGAGGAGATCTTCAACGAATGTGTGATCTGCAATGATATGCATGATATCGAGCGGTATGTGTTCCAACATTGAGAGAGGGATTACAGTGTAAGCAACCATCAGCGAAACAGTGAACTCGTAAACTTCAATATCTTTGTCAGTTCAGTGGTCTAATGGTTATGATTTCTGTCTCACACACAGAAGGTTCGGAGTTCGATCCTCCGCTGAACTAGCCTTTTTCTTTCTTTCCATCATGGAAGATGAACGGCTCTCCATCGCGTGCGTGTCCCGACGCGTATTGACCATGTGCATGTATCGTCTGACACTGAGTGGAGGATGATATCCGACTTTTTCTACCCAGGCGTCGGCGGGGTCGAGAACCACATTTACATGCTCAGCGCCAACCTCATCCGAAGGGGCCACAAAGTCATCGTCATCACCCACAGCCATCCACCAGACCGCGTCGGCGTGCGCTGGCTCCTCCCCTCGCTCAAGGTGTACTACGTGCCCTTTCCGACCATCGCTTCGTCCGCCACGCTCCCGAATTATTTTACCTTCCTTCCCTATTTTCGTACCATCATCGTGCGGGAACACATACACTTGATCCATGCGCACGCGAGCCTCTCCTCCCTGGGTCAAGAGGGCATTCTCCACGCCCACTTTTTCGGCGTGCGGACCGTGTTTACGGATCACAGCTTGTTCGGATTCGAAGACGCGGCGAGCATCCTCACTAACAAGCTCCTGGCGGCCGCGCTCAAAAACGTCGACGCGGTCATCTGCGTCTCGCACACAGGGTGAGTTTCTCGACGAAACAATATCTATGCGCATCCCTAGAACCTGAGCAGGCGCGAAAACACCGTTCTTCGGGGTCAGCTGTTCGAGCCTTCGGAGGAGGATCCATCGGTGTCCGTCGTGCGCTCGAGCGTGTATACCATCCCGAATGCGCTCGTCGCAGACCAGTTCACCCCATTAGCTCAGACGCAGCCACTGGATACTAGTGAGTCCGTCCTTGGCTTTTATGTTTGTCTGTACCAAGCAGAACTTGTGTGACTGTAGTCAACATCGTCGTCGTCTCCCGCCTGGCGTATCGCAAAGGCATCGATCTCCTCGTAGCCACTGCGCCTCGTATTTGTGCTGCCTTTCCAAACGTCAACTTTATCGTTGGTGAGCGAGTCCTTTCATTAAGCCGCGCATATATTCATGTACTTTTTTTTCAGGTGGCGACGGTCCGAAGTTGAACGACTTGCTCCAAGCACGCGAACGCCATCGTCTCCAAGACCGCATCGAACTCCTCGGACCCGTGCGACACCGTGACGTTCGCGACGTAAGTCATCAATGAAGCCCGAACCTTTCTTCACAACCTCGTCCTCCACTAGGTCCTCGTCCGTGGCTCCATCTTCCTCAACACCTCCCTCACCGAGTCATTCGGGATCGCCATCCTTGAAGCAGCTTGTACGGGCCTCTACGTCGTCTCCACGCGCGTAGGCGGCGTCCCTGAGATCCTCCCTGAAGATATGATCTCGTTTGCCAACCCCGATGAAGACGGTGTGTCCCCCATTTTCATGCTGCTGCAGCGATTTTATAATTTCCCCGTTGATTAGACGTCTTCCGTGCCCTCTCTGAAGCCATCCACATCGTCACCCACGGCCAACACGACCCCCTCCAAGCTCATACACGCGTCCGCGAGTTCTACGACTGGTCGCACGTCGCCGCGCGCACCGAAGCGGTTTACCGCGCCGTCGTACGCTCTGAGCCGATCGACTTTGACACCCGTGTCAGACGGTACGTTTTTGACACTTTTTTTTGTCTTCCTTTCACCTATGTACTTGCTCGATCGCTCGCCCCGGACAGGACGATGAGCCTAGGCCCATTTGCAGGCCCGATTTATGTCGCCATTCTCATCGTCGACTGTCTTTTCTTTCTCTGGCTCGAGTGGTGCATGCCCAGAGAAGACATGGATTTCGTGCAGGCGCATTGGAACCCCGAGGTGTTTGCACAGTTGGCACGCGAGGCCCAGCAACGGCAGCCATCGTGTTCACATTCAGATCCGGGCTCGAGCTTGACTTCAGACATCGGACCATCGTCTCACGCAGAATCGAACATAGATACCTCTGTCCAAAAAGACAAGACACGACAAATACGAGATTATGTACCAGAATAAAAGAATGAGTCGTGACTCTTGTAGACAATGCTTTGTTGTTGTGCCATAAGGAAGTTGGGAAAAAGTAGCATCAAACGAACGACAAGAAATAAAAAAAACATGTAATTTTTGTTTTTCACCGACATCAATACCTCGCTTTGCGCATCTTGGTTCCACCACGGCGCCTCGCCCTCTTACCATCAAAATACTCCTCACCCCCCTCGATAGCGTCAAAAGTCACCTCGCCTCCCAACATGTCTTCCCTGTCCCGCTTTGATGGAAGCTGAACACGCTCGCGCAAAGACGGTGGATGGATACGGCTCCCTTCGTCCAGAGATAGCCTGTCAAGCAAAGATACACCCGGGCCAGGACCCACGCTCGTACCACCCATGCCACCACCACCACTGAAACCTCCAGTAAACGCTGGTCGTTCTTCCTCGGGGTACCGACGTCGCTCGCCAACAGGCGACTTGGAAGGATACCTCGCCTTTCTGGTGTCCATACGCTCGTAAGCCTCTCGCACATTATGATCCCGTTTGATTCCCCTTCCAGGTCCGGGCGCAAGCAGGCCGAGCGGGCGCGGCGGTAAACCGTTGTTCGCTTGATGCATCGGCGCGTGTTCATGGTGTATGGCTGGCGACGCTGGCCCACGGTCACGGTCCAGATCTTGCACGACTACGACGGGAGGCTGTACTGGTGGAGGCGGAGGTCGAGCAACGACATGCTGATCTGTCTCAAAATCACGGACGAGAGTCCGAGGACGCTGCTCTGGACTGTACGCATCACGATTGCCCCGGGGACCGAGCGGTGGCTCAGTCGAGCGAGCGTTAGTTGCCGGTGGTTTCCACGTAGGAGAGGATGGCCTAGGACGCGCTGGCGCTTCGACGAAGTCGGCGGTGATCGAGTTTCTCGCATTAGGACGATGGAAGGGCTTATTGTCGTCGCGATACCGATATCCACCAGGTGGGCTGGCAGGCCGAGGAGGTAAATGAGCGGGACGGTTAGGCAGTGTCGCCGCTTCACCAAACGACGCCGTCGAAGATTCTCGCGAAAGCGGTGGAGGCGAGGCGCGTGATCCATCCTCCGGAACTTGTTCAGAAGGAAGACTGTCTGTGGAAACGTTTATCTGACGGCGCACGGACTCATCACGATCCTTGATGATAGGTGGTCCGAATCGAGACTTGAATGGTCAGAGTTAATGATGAACCATAGCATATCGTCAAGAAAGGGCTCACTACGACCCGTGAAGGGCGGTTTGGTGGTGGGGCCGGTTCAGCAATAGGCGGAGCTCGGGAGATTGGCGGCTGTTCAACCACTTAGCCAAACACGCGATCAAAGACGAATAGGGATTTACAGGTGATCGTCGAATGTCTTCACGTCGCTCGAACGGTGCACTCTGGTCTTTAAAGTCGACACGGGGAGGCGGCTTAAAGAAATCTTTGAGATGAATGTGGCAGGTGTGGTCAAAACACATACAGGCCCTTCAAAATCTTTACTCGTGCGATCCCGTCTTGGAACAAAAGGTTCACCGTTACTTCCAGTGGGGAGGTGGCGAGTACCACCTTGTAGCACAGGGGGAGGTGGAACCATCGCAGTAAATTTGTTCCTAGTGCCAACGGGTATATTGTTCGTCCCGGACAACTTGACGTTGGATCCAAATGGTGGTCTGGTGTCTATACCATGAATGGGTTCCTTCTGGGAGCGATAGTTTAGTACGACATATCACGACGAAATGAAATAAGACTTGCTTGAGAAATGAATTGATCTGTAGAGTGACGTTCCATTCCCGACCGATCCCTCTGAGGGCCGAAACGGGGATGACTTTCAAACCCTAAACGTTGTTGCCTTGAATCATTACTGTCGCGGACTTCACGCGAACCTAGTAGATGGTTGTTAGCCAAACATTAGATACGAAAGAAACAAATATACCCCTTGGTGGACCATCATTGTCTGCATTCAACATTGCCCTCGGGAACCTTGGTACGTCATCTTGTACGGCTGGTCGACGCGGGGGAACCTGTCTCGTCGGAGCATCAGACGACCTGAGTAGAGGGGATTCATCAACATCCATGGTGATATCATACACACGACCCCTCGAGAACTCATGCGTAGCACGTGAGGGCCCATTTGCATGCGAGTTGGACCAACGTCCACGGTCAGCAGGATGATCGAGTTGAGGTGGCGGGGAAGGACTACGTCGCCTCAAGTCTGGCTCATCAAGTACGATTCGGCTTCCGCGACGATTTTCAGGTGTAGTAAATGGGCCCGAATCAACAGGACCTGGAGGATAAATAGCAGCGTTACGTTGGACAGGCCCAGGCCGTGCACTTGGGCGGTAGGCTGTTTCCTGCGGAGGCAAAGGTGTTCTCTTCCTTGGTACGGACCCTGAATACCAAAGTGCAAGCAGGAGGGAAGAAGTAGAGGTGCATATAAGCGAGTCGACGTTGACATGAGGAAGGATGTGGTATAGGATGGCTCAAAGACGTACGTTGTGCATCTGGTGCAGGAAGGGCGAGTGTATCGTCGTCTGGGCGTACGTCTGACATTGAACGCGAACTTGGAATATCATCAACGTAGCGAGCACTATTGAGGGCATCCTCCGTGCGGGTGCGTCGCATGCCAACGTCATACGATTCGGAATGTCGGTGATTTTGCTGAGAGGTACACTCAAGTTGCGAGAAACGGGTTCTTTTCCTAGAAGGGGCCAGATCCGTAACCGGTTGAAGCGGCTTGCTGTATTGCTGTGGAGACACATCGCCAAATTCCTGGGAGTCACGAGTATAGGAGGCGGGTGACCTTTGCCCTAGAGAAGAAAGACAGGAATGGAATACGAAAGGGAATAGAAAGAGAAGTTAAATGGTAAAAGGGGAGAAGACAGGGATCCATGATGAGCGTCTGTGCGTCGATGCGGGGAAGTCGAACAAAAAGGAACAAGGGATCGTATGGCGCAGCTCGACTCCCAAGGCTTTGCGAGACGTCTGCGAGATGCTCCGTCCTCCACCTCGGGAGGAGCATACGCGCCGAGTACGAGAGGTGGGGGAGGGGAGGAGGCGGACAACGTACTAGTAGCCGACGACCTTTCAGAGTCTCGTGGAGGGTTACGGCGGTCAGTTTCGGGAGGAGTGAGGTCGTCGCGTTCTCTACGTTCCCTTGGACGTTCGTGAGATAGAGCGGGACGCGAGGCCCGGAAGCGATCTTGGGCAGACCGAATGGTCACCGGAGGAGGTTCACGGCGAGAAGGATGCACACCATCACAATCACCAGAAGACTCATCGGGAGTCGAACGGCGATGAGGTGGGGGCGTAGAATCCCTTTCTCTTGTGCGAGGGGGCGGAGACGAGGGACGACTAGATCTATGATTGGGAGAATAGGAATCTGGAACATAGGAATCGATGAGCTGAGCGGGTGGAGCGGGACGTTCTTCCCTGCGAGTAGAATCTCCGGGGCGGTAGTGGCGGTCGTTGTAAGACATGTCCTCACCGGTGTCCGCACGACCTACACGTGGGATAAGGATTGCAACGTTCCTGGACGACAAAGGACTGTCAAGAAGGTCATCACGAAGATCAGATAGCTCTGTGCGTTTCTCGCGAGTGGAGTGGCTAGTAGGGCGAGTCCAGGTAGACTGCTGGGTGTGTATGTTGTAATAGTATATTCCCTGGCCGTTTCTGGGATGCTTGACCTCCCAACCTGGAGGGAGGGAGTCGTCGTAGTCAAAGCGGGCAGGTTTTGAGTCGGTGCCGTTCCTCTTTTCGCGGTCGAGACGACTAGCCATCGCTGTAGCCTCAATGATAGACGGGTGAGAAGGATGGACGAACGGCACACTGAACACGACGGGCTTCGGTGGCAAGGGGTGCTCGAGCGCCCCGAAAGCGTGGGCCCGAGGGGGCAAAGTTACGGAGGCGGTGTGTTCGACGGCCTGTTCTCGCTCTTGTGACTGGCGCGTGCGCGGTGAGTCTGACATTGTTGGAGGGTCCTGTTTGAGGTGGCGTGCAGGCTTGGGTGGTGAACGGCTGCGCCGTGGAGCGTCGTCGTCCTGTGGGGCGCGAGACTGGTAAGTTAAAAACTCGTCGTCGTCGTCACCACCGAGGGAGACGGCGTCCTCAACGTCATCGCCAGTGGAGAAAGTGTGCTGCTCGTCGACGTGCACGGTCTCCTCTTCGTGACCCCAATCAAGCACTTCCGTCTCGTCCATCGCGGTCGTTTGAAAACAAAAAAACGAGTGAATGCCATAAGCCACAATATATCACTCCGACACTCCGACACAATGCCGAGACCGTGCCGACCTGTCTCTTCCCCATGGCCATCCTTCCACTGACGTCGCCCGCGTATCCGACCCATCCGCCGCCCGCCTCCGCAAATGCGCCGCTATCCAGTCGTGTGCCGCTTATTTTTCGGCGACTGCACCGATTCCAGCAGATGGTGCGCCCGCTTCTTCGCCGTTGACGACGCTGACGGTCGTGTAGGACTTTGAGCTAGCCCTGTGGCAGCTGTCCTATCTCTGTCTCGCCCCAAAGAGAGTGTGAGCAATATCTCGGATTGCAGCATCTGCGCCGCTGATGGAGAGCCAGGTACCGCAATGTATACTACCACAAACGTGAGTGTATGCTGGATGAGGGGCTTTGGGCATTGACGCGTTTGCAGAGACAAAGAACACCTGGGCAAGAGACGACCCAGCGATCCTTGTACTCCTCTTTGGCTGTCTTTTTGGTGCGCACACCTCTGCGGTTTGTCGTCCGCTCGCTCACCGTTTGCTAGTGGCGGCGGTTGGATGGTCGGCGGTGTATTCTTACAGCATCTTGGACGCGGTCAAGCTCGCGTTCATCATGATTCTGCGTGATTTTCTGTTCGTAGGCGTGATCTCCGCGACCTTGCTTCGGTATATGCGCCTGTATGTGTGTCGGTCGTCGCTGACGCAGCTTCCGTTAGGCTCTTTGCCAACAAAGTGCTCCTATCCCCATCCTCTCATTCCTCCCTGGTCGATTCGTCGGTCGAATGGGCATATGCATTCGACGTGCATACCAACGCTTTCTTTCCTCTTTATCTCACACTGTATATCGCGCAACTGATCATGCTCCCTATTATTACAAAAGACAAGTGGGTCTGCCTTTTTGTTGGCAACACCCTCTACCTCGCAGGGTACGGTTTCTCTGCCCCGTACCTCCGACCCTAACCCTCCCCTCCAGATTTGCCCAGTACATCTACGGGGTATACCTCGGACTGAGCGGTACGCCAATTCTGTCGTCTCAGTTGGCGCCACACGACCTAACTTGCACAGCCCTTCCATTTTTGATACGTGCAGAGCTGCTTCTCGCTCCGTTGTTGCCACTGTTTGCGAGCTATGTCGTGTCCTTGCTTGGGTTCAATATCGCCAACCATGTCCTACAAGCATACTTTTAGTACATAAAATGTTGTTGTAGCCACGTATCTCAGCCGTCATTAGAACCCCGCCGCCAAAGACATTTTACGCGAAACACGTCCTTTCCGTTCAGCACGTCGTCCAGCACACAATGCCCATCACTCAAGCCCACGTTGAGAAGGCCATCGAGCAGATTGAACATCGTCGCAGACCGTCCAACATCGACTTCACACAGCACGTCCTCGACGATGGAAACGTTATAAGCACCCAAGAGAGGGTCATAAAAGATGTGCGCTCCTCGTTGCCCCCATGCCATGGCTGACGACCCCCTCCGTCTTAGGTGCAAGCCCCAGCGATGAATATCCCCACGGATGCGCAGTTCTTCTCAAAACATGACCCGTCCAAGCCAGACGTCGGCTTCCTCAAGAACCACTTCTACCGAGAAGGGCGGATAAGCGAGGACCATGCGATATGGATCATCGAGAAGGCGACAGAGCTCCTCCGAATTGAGCCCAACGTCCTCCAGGTCGATGCCCCGATCACAGGTCCGTCGTCGTTCTTCCCCGCTCCTTTTTGCTTCCCGTGCTGATCGTCCTCTCCAGTCTGTGGTGATATTCATGGACAGTATGTGCGTGGGAGGGTTCTTTGCCTATTTACCCTGTGAATTGACTTATGGCCTTTGCGGCTAGTATGACCTCATGAAACTCTTTGAAGTCGGTGGGAGTCCCGCAGACACGAGATATTTGTTCCTCGGAGACTACGTCGACAGAGGATACTTTAGCATCGAAGTGCGTTTTCTCCCCTTGACTGGCCCCTCGACAACTCGATTGACGCCCTCTCCCAATAGTGCGTCCTCTATCTCTGGGCATTGAAAATATGGTATCCAGATACCCTCTTCCTCCTGCGTGGAAACCACGAGTGCCGGCATCTAACAGACTATTTCACGTTCAAACTCGAATGTCAGTATTCCTTTCCTTACCGCCTGTCCGTTGTTAACCGGTTGTGACGATACTAGGTAAGCACAAGTATTCCGATCGTATCTACGACGCCTGCATGGAGTCATTTTGTGCCCTCCCCCTTGCTGCAATCATGAACAAGCAGTTTCTGTGTATACATGGTGGACTGTCACCCGAGTTGAACACGATGGATGACATCCGTGTCGTGCGTGCCTTTTCCTTACGTGTCGTGCGGCTCACAGCGTTATTCCAGATCGATCGATTCCGAGAACCGCCTACACACGGGTTGATGTGTGACATTCTGTGGTCGGATCCGGTCGAAGATTTTGGGCAGGAAAAGACGAGCGAAAGCTACTTGCATAACCACGTCCGGGGATGCTCCTATTTCTTCACGTGCGCCTTTGTCTGTAAAGACATGGCTCACGTACTTGACTCTTCGACAGGTATCAGGCTGCATGCCAGTTCTTGGAACGCAACAATCTCCTTTCAATCATTCGTGCGCATGAAGCTCAGGATGCTGGGCGCGTCCTTTTCCCTTGTCAGCTCGTGATCATCATCAGAACCGATTTCCAGATACCGGATGTACCGTAAGACCAAGACGACTGGTTTCCCTTCGGTCATGACAATCTTTTCGGCACCAAACTATCTCGACGTTTACAACAACAAGGCAGCAGTTCTCAAATACGAGAGCAACGTGATGAACATCCGACAGTTCAATTGTACCCCTCATCCGTATTGGCTACCCAATTTTATGGACGTGTTCACGTGGAGTTTACCGTTCGTCGGGGAGAAAAGTGCGCATTCCTTTCTTGGCTTCCTACAGTGGTGGCTTGACTTTGTGTGTAGTCACGGATATGCTCGTCGCAGTCCTAAACACGTGCAGCAAGGAAGAACTCGAAGAGTCGGAGGAAGAAATTATACCAACACCCTCACAAGCGGACGATTCAGTCGAGCGGAGAAAAATCATCAAGAACAAGATTCTTGCTGTCGGGCGCATGGCGCGTGTCTTTGCTCTTTTGCGGTTCGTGGAGTTGTGTCCTGTTCATAGGTGGGGTGGCTGATTAGCACCGATCCAACAGAGAAGAGTCAGAAAAGGTGGGCGAGTTGAAGAGCATAAGCGGGTCTGCCAAGTTACCGTATGGATCACTCGCGTTGGGTACGGAGGGGATCAAGGATGCCATTTCCGGATTCGATGACGCGTACGTCGTTCCATTTGCTTTCCTCACAGCGCGTGCTAACCCACGCACGCCCAGACGCAAATCCGATATTGAAAACGAGCGTCTGCCACCAGAGCTATTTGACGCGGAGGAAGCCAAGGCGTTTTTGGCCCAACATGCCCACTCGCAATCGATGCCCGAGGTGCCTTCGACGTTTGCAGAACTGGCGATGGCGATGGCGAACTCTGGATCAATCGAAGCTGGTATCGAAGCAGCTTTATCTTCGGCTTCGCTCGCATCCTCTCAGAGTAATTCTAGCATTCAAGGATCTGCCGTGGGTTCTGGTGCAGCTGGTAATGGCGGCCTGGGTAGCCCCTCGACGCCGACGACGCCTACGTCATCTCCGAGTAAGGTTCCCTTTCGTGGACGGCATGGACGGCAGGCAAGCTTGGGTACGACGCGGACGAGTCCGTCGACGCGTCGGCGGAGTTTGGAGAGTACGATTTCGATGATTCAGGAGGCGTTGGATGGGAAGGATTTGGAGGCGGCTGCGATGGCGGGGGGTGGGGGATTAGAGCCTGGATCTGGTTAGGGGAGCTGTAGGAATCGGGACCCGCAGTGGAAAAGTTGGAACGAGCGTGGACTGATTTTCGGTTTTTTCTTCTTCATTTTGTAGGGTCATCGGATTGCGAGTTTTATTTTTACATTAGAAAAGAAATTTACAGAACGGTGACCTTTGTCTGGTCTCCGACTTGTGTATACCAATGATACGACGTCAGAAGAGTCCTTTTTCCAGTGAATTACAGTTCGAAAACGACTTCATAGCGTCGTGAATTTTCATCTTGTTAACTGTGTCACACACAGTTGCTTCTGCTACACGGCACGCTTGCGCTTTCTTGGGGTGGCGACACAGAACGCATTAGTAGGTGAACAATTTAGTGAGAACAAAAATCCTTCCGTGTAGAACTGACAACTCCTAGTGGGCATTACTGACCAAGAAATGACCACATATATATTGACTTACTACGTACAGAACCAGCATCTCGGCGTTCACTTGCAGTTTTAGCGAGGTCTGTCCAAGCCCTAAGATCATATTCCACCAACGCCTGACAACACATCAGGTAAGAAAGAAACACAGCGTCGAGCGACAGATCACGCCAGTGCTCCAGTCGGCGCAAATTAACCTTGAAAATGGAGATGTGCAGGCCCATGGGGCGATGCCAGTCCTGCCAAAAATCGAGGGGCTACCGTCGATCTATGTCTATGCTTGCATGTGCACAAGTATTGCACACCGATGATCGGAATGATTTGCAGGCTAGTATGTAGGCCCGGCGAGCTAAGATGCCAAACAGAACTGGGAGACCTTGACCGTAACCCAAGTGATCTCGGGATATCTAGAATTTGTAAAGCTCCAGCTTCTCTGGCAGATGCAGCACTAGTGCTGCAAATGCGTACCAGTGATGTCCACCCACGAAGCCATGAAAACTGGACTTCATGAACATCAGTGTGCAACGCTGGCATTGCAGCAGCATTCATTTAACCTACTTGCCAACGAGCAGATGTCACACCACTGTTGTATCCCCGGTTTACGAAATAGTAAAGCCTTACCACTATTCATGCAAGTGCGAGGACAAGCTGCAAGTGGGTGCACTAGTACTCACCAATTGTGCAGACGGTATGCAGAAAACCCAACAGGACCACGTATGCACGGAAGGCAGATTTGGTAATGTTGGCAAAGAAAAGGTTGGTCAGTTTCTCAGGTGATATGTTTTATGCGGTAGTGCCAGGGGGGATGGGCGAAGGGGTCGAAGATGTGATTATATATCTCAGTCAATGCTCTATTGTTCTGGAGCTGTGAACCCATTAACTTACTCGGAGAGAGAATACCTTCGCTGATCCCAAGTTTCCGATCGTTCAGCTCGAAGTCAGCTCCCAAGAGTAATGGCCACCTGAGGCCTGAACACCTGATCCTTCACCCACAGAGCGACAGAGTCCGCCCTCGGGAACCGCAAGCACTTCCGTGCACACCCAAGGTCACGTCCTCCATTCATCCACCCCAGCCGTCCACCTCTCATGTTAGGAATGGTTCTTTGTATATAGTATAGTGACTTGGTTACCATTTATGCGGTTAAAAACGAAATACTCCCATCAATTCGACAAGGCTGATCATATTGTCCGAGTTGTCTTTCCCAAGTCGGATGAATACCCGTAGCCAAGGGGAATTACCAGTTGACCTGATGAACCATTTCATTAAAGGACACATAACCATTCTTCGAGCTTCAGGTTGCTTTGGACATACAGAGTTTATTAGCATCAGCAATATTTGGTTCTTACATACCGTTGTCCGCATCAAAATGCCTTCTGTCGACAGAGTTTTGACAATGAGAGTAAGAGGGACTCGGCGCCGAGTCGGAGAAGGTGGCAAGGCAGATGACCTGCGTCGGAGCTTCGACCTGGGCCACACGGCGGGTCAGGTGGACACGGCTGTTAAACGAGATAAACTTTGGCGACGCTTGCGATGCGCTGCCCTCGTAGGAGGATAAAAGGTAAGATCGTCGAGCAGGCCCAGGTCTTTCTGCACTTCCTTCTGTTACCACTCGCCGCTAGTCCTAGTCAACACTGTTCCCAGGCAACGTTCTGTGACTGCACTAGGCGCAACCCTCATTACTACCTCGGAACTTACTTCTACCTCCTCCCGTACACGAACAAAAGGCGCACGCTCGCAACTCGGCCTCTACGGAAACTTGTTGTTCAGAGGGATCAAGTATTCCCGAAGGGTAAGCTCCGGATGCTTTCTGTTCCCACCAACACCCGCACGATACACATACCATATGGGCCCTGTACTGCCTTTGTCCTCGGACCAAAGGACCAATATCCAATACCGAACGGCTGCTGTTGTACGTGCTCAATTGTTTGGAAACGTCACGACGACCGCATCATGCATGATAGATGTAGCATTCGCCAAGTCTCGGTGGCATGTGTCATGCACCTATCGATCGGTACATACTAGCCTCTGTGACTCGGTTATTCAACCCCCGTCATCGTTTCGTTGTCACAACTGCGCAAGATGACGTCCTGGGTTGTTTCAACATTCCCCACGGGCGTACTTCTGTATGCCAACCTGTTGTGAAGCAGTGAAGGCGCAGTCGTCAACACATAAAAGTTTCCTCACCGTAACGATCGGAGATTACGAAATTCTTTCAGCTTCCATATTCTGTCTTCCGTCTTCCATTTTATCTTCTTGTCTGAACCCCGGTCAGGAAACGTCAATATGATGACGCAGTCCCGCCAACGCAACCCAGATACGATTCACGTTTTCGATACACTGGCACCACACAGGTATCCGGCAGGTCTCACTTTATCCCGGCCGACTCTCGAAGCCTAACCGAGCTCATCCTCCTGCACTCGCGGCCCACTGCATCGTCAACGTCCACAAGTACATCAGCTACCCCGACTATACAACACCACCACATGCCTACCTTCTGTTTGTCTGTATTTTATTTTATTTCTAAAAATGATCACATTCCTTACTTCTTCAGCCGAGGACGTCAGAAGTCTACCAAACACCCCCCTTAACCACACGCACATAATGATCAGTGATGATACTTACATACGAGTCTCATCATCACATAAACACGTGGCAGCCCATGACGACCGGAAGCCGGGGATCCAATGTCACCGATGATTGAATTGAATCGGAGCAAAGTGACCGCACGCGCTAACCAGAGCGAAATGAAACGGCACGCAGCAGCAGCAGAAATCACAAGCGTCCGTTTGATAGCAAACGTTGAACTGCTTACGAGGTCTCCGGACTAATTGGCTGGGGCCAGATGCTCACGGCACGACATCACGACATGATATGACAACACCATAGGCTCTTCGCAATCGCACCTCCACCTGCATGCACGTTCGTAGACGGTTTGACGCCACGGTTTCCCAGCGTCTGGGCAACACTGAATTCCCTGACATCATCCCAGCCATCTTTAGCCAACCGAAAAACGCGAGGCAACGTAGGAATGGGGTCGGGGACAAAAGGAGGTACGCGCCTTTATCTTAACCGAACGTGCGTCGTTCCCCTAGGAGCTCGTGAATCCGTTGCGTACTGTGATTGGGGCGTGTGTTGCGGCGCGTATCAATCTATTCGGCGCGCGTTCACCACTGTTCTCGCCACTCAAGATAGCTATTTAGCGCCATCTTTCTTGATTCTTCACCATCACCCCTGCGTTATCCATTATGCATGCTATTCAGATCCATAATAGAGACACGGCCCATCAGCAATCACGATCAGAAACTAACCCTTATCTCGGCACATTCAGGACGGACCGGCAGAGCCTTTTTCTTGTTCGGACGCAATTTGGCACTATGTTGTTCCCCCTCCTCCCCTCCTCCCTATTCCCACTCCCACGATGATATGCTTGAAGATCACGAACCAATCGCAAGCATCGTCTGTTAAACTCAAATCCTCGTATCTCGTCCAAGACGGCGCAAAGTCAGAGGTTCCGCATCCTCGGACCTGGGCTATGCTCTATGCTCTAAGTGGCCACACTCACATCTCCCCACACCCACGTTCATATTCATATCTATGTACGTCTATGTCCATCGGACCCCTGAATACACGCCGATATTCCGGCGAGCTTCCTACGCCACGAGCAACATTTCCGGGGGGAAACATATGGACGTACAGCGTTTGTCCCCCTCCACCTCCCGCCTTGATTCTTGTCGTTCTGTTCGCGTTGCCATAGGTTGTACCTAGTTCTACTGGCTCCGTTCTTCAGACACGTGCATCGTGCGACTCTTCTCTTCTCGATCTCGCCGATAGGCGTCTTGCACCGGCGTGTGCCTTGAGCAGAAATCAGACTTGCCAAACGAGGCAAAATTCTTTTTACGTGTATCCATCACCGGTGTTGACCTCTGTTTTAGGGGAAGGAATACCTTCGACATGCCGGTTCGGATCTCTTCCACACCGTCAGAATTCTTAGAGTTTTCCTCTACGTGGTAGTTGCTCTTCGTCTGGGCTGATCGTGCGCAAACACCCGATCCAAATTGGTGTCTCTGCCATTCATGTTCCATGTGGACGCCTTTCCCTTTTTCGTCGACGGACGCCATAGTTTATTATCGGTGACGTGGTAAACAAAAAAAAACAGTGCCAGGGATGTCATTATAAACTCGGTAATGACGTCAATGGGAGAAAGGGAGAGGGACGACTCAAAAGCGAACCTATGTACGTACATACGCCAAGACTTGTACGCATGTCCGGTTGATCACTTTTCTCCACCCACTAATGCCGTCACCACGGATGGGGGAAATGATCACTATGCGCTGGTATTGGTATTAGCAAACAACACCAATGGTTCCTCGCAAAACCGCCCTCGGTGGCACATTTGCTCAACCACATTGTGATCAAGCCACCATCACATAAAGGGAACGGGAAACGGAGAGCGGGGAGGAGGGGAAAGAGCAACAATCGGTCGTCGGCGACCTGATCGAGCGCCGACGACACACGAACCTTCGCACCCAATACATAAATTACCGTGGATACGGGTCATCATCATGATGCCGCACACATCGATATAATAAACCCCGTTTGTCTGACAGCTCGGTGAAACCTAGGTCGAAATGTCGAACTTTCCATTACCCCGGAAGAGGCAAGGGAAATGGGGGAAGGGTGTAGTGAAAGGGTGAGGGCGTATAGGATTTGGATATGCGAAATGGGGTGTGTGGCCGTCAAATGAGCGTCGAGTTATTAGTGGGGCGATCTAATTGGGAAATGACAATTTGGACAAGCTGTGACTACAGAGTTTGTGGTTTCTGTAACGTTTCATGTGCCACGGCCTGTCACGATCGTCGATAGCCTAGGCTCCCATGGGTTCTTTGAGGCCCCGACGCAAGAAGACGGATATGGACAGGGTTCAAGGCGATACTGGAAGGGGGAAGAGAGGGCCCCGGGTGGGGTCTAGGCGGGGCAACGGCAAGTTGCTATATCACAAACATATGTTCAAGTACATAATGACACCGGTGGAATTTCAACGAAAGCGCATTGCGTCACAGTTCAATGCTACTTCTTCGTCTTCGCTTTCGTCGTCATTGTCGAAGCTCACATAAACGCCACGTGAACGTAAACTCTACTGCACTCGCACGCATTAGGGGATGGCAACGTCATGGTGTGATTGCCTCGAATGGGAGGTGTTGAACGTTAGAATTCAAGAAGAAGTCGGCCTTTTCCGACTCGGCATACAGGTGGGTCCGTCGATCGCATTGGGAGTACACGGGGCCATCCTCACCGACCGACGGCGCGATATCAATGTGGATACCACACTGTGAGGAATCCGAAGCACCGTGGTTCTTGTTCGCGTCTCTGGCAGGAATTGTTTCGTCACGATACACTTTCGACCCATAAGGGATCGAAGCGGCAGCCCGAGCGCGATGGTTGTTCCCCCGGCCATCCGGTATGGTGGACTGGACGCGATTCCTCACTCAAATGTTGAATGTTGAGCCGTTTACGCTGGTTCCAAATTTCGGAGTTGTACCCGACGACTTCCCTGCTTTCTTACTCCAGTGTAACATGATCTGGGTGACCTCTGCGAGAAGGTACACTGGAACGTCGGAGTCACGTCATCATCCAGACGGCCCCATCATTGATAAAGCATGCGGCTGGCTTGTATGATCCAGGGACGCGCACCGAGGCATGATCGCGTTGTAACTGTGACTGATGATGACAGACAGTACTAGTTGAGATGTCGAACATATCCACGTCACTATGTGTGTACTATAACCACTTGTTGGTACTTATTCATGTATGGCGATGACGTCGTGGGTGTTCCTTCGAGATATCGACGCCGTTGGCGTCTCTCGAAACATGATGAATGCATTTTGTGCTCCCCCCAAAGCCAACAACGCGCTTTTTTGGCCCCGCGGACATGTACATGACCGTCGAAGCAGGGGAGAAGCAGGAAGTTGAATGTCTTGAAGTAGTGGGATATGGTTCTCGAATCCCTATTTTGGAATCTTTGGAGACTGGATGGCACTTGCAGTTTTTTTCTTGGAAGTTTTAAACAGGAGTGTCAGTACCCCTGGGCCTGATTGAGGTGTAGCAGTCAAACTCTAGATTAACCTGATGTACAGATTGTTGACACTGGAGACGATATTGCGTCAGCTCGGCGACCGGGTGTTTGTTCATCCGCTCGCCACGGAGGAAACGGGAAGGAAATCTGTCCGTTTCCGATACACGCGTTATTTCAGGCTGGCGGCTTATCGGCAAGGGAGTTGCATGAAAAAACACGGTTCTGATTCTAGAAGGGACGTGGGCTCGGTTTCTTTGGCTGGGGCACTGTTAATAGTGGTGGTTGCAGTAGCGGGCAGGGCATCCCAGTTCAATGATACGCGTTCATGATTCCGTTGGGTTCGCGCGTACAGCATATCAGGCACCCAGTGCGTTTATACGTGCAAAGTTGGATGTATGCGCGTTTTGAGCTAGCGGATGGGATTCCAGATATCGAATTGGGAAGGAAACGAGACAAGGTTTGGTTTGGACCGCGTTATCGACGCGAGGAGTGATATTATTACATAGAGGTGTACAGAGACGGTCGTGGGTGCTATGTCGATCGGGCCGAGAAGGTGATCGAGCGGATGAGAGGGTGGAGGGCGGTGGGGTTGAGATGATGGAACGCGTTTCGTGCTGCGGGTGGGGAGTGTGAGTGCGAGGGGACTAACCCGCGGGGTCGGAGACCGAAACGAGGGTTGGTAAATTCGAATTCCGAGGTCGGGACCGTTGACGGAAATAGAATGTGGGGAAAATAAACAGACGTAAATAAGTGAGATGTGCCAGTGCCTGACATTCCCATAGCCGGACCGAGACCCCGGGTTGGTCTACTTACATTTTCTGTTATATTTTATCTCCTTTTTTCTTTTATTCCCTCCTTCTCCCGATGGCATATCCTGCACTCATCAAACAAGATGGCTTTCAGCTGCCGTCCCCTGCACATACTGCATCTCCAAACTCTGCCCCCGACGACGACCGCGACGACCCACTCTTCATGCCCCCCAACATCTCCTTCCTGCCTGACGCCTTCCGCAAATTCCCCACCCACACCCACCCACACCCTCACCAGCACCACTCGCATACGGTCGACTTTACTGACGAGCTCGCGACTCTCATAGAGACACCCCACGTCTCCTCCCATGAGCGATCGACCCAATCCCGCTCCCCCGGTGCCGATACCTACAGGCACAATATCTTCGACATCTCCGCTCCTGTTCCCGCACAGCAGCAGTCCCAGCATGACATTTACCACCCTGACTACGCCCCGTTTAACTCTGCCGTCACCGCGCTTGACCCCTCCATCCGCTATGCACCACATCCTGATCCGCCCGCTCCGTTCCAATATCGCCAATCCCCATCCCCACCTCATCGCTCTCGCTCCCGCTCCCGTCCACCTTCCGTCGGCCCGACTAGATCCGCCCGCCGCGACCGCCGTACCAACTCCATGTCTTCGCACGTATCCGGTACGAGCCCCCCGCCCCGCCCCCACCCCCACGCTATCGTCATCCCCGGCCGCGGAAACTCCATGGGCGGCTTCTTTGTCCCCAATGGCACGAGCGCTCCCCCAGACTACAGTCTCCCCACCCCCGATTCTCTCTCTCATTCCTTCGGCGTCCAGCATGCCCATGCCCATTCCCAGCACCCACAGCATCCCCAGTTCCCATACCCTACGCAGACCCCCTCTTCACCCTACTATACTTATTCGTCTGTAAATC
The DNA here is from genome assembly GCA_038090155.1 of Rossbeevera pachydermis. Lineage (NCBI taxonomy): Eukaryota > Fungi > Basidiomycota > Agaricomycetes > Boletales > Boletaceae > Leccinum > Leccinum pachyderme. The sequence goes on from JBBPME010000028.1 coordinate 31,273, forward strand.
GTGCGACCACTCCTAGCATGGGCATATCTCCCACGGATGTCGACTTCAACAGTATATCTATCAGCGCCATCGCCTCGCACCATCTCCCATCCTCTCTCCCCGCTTCACACGTCAGTAGCCTCCCCAAGGTCCCTTCCACATCTACATCAACCACAAAGCAGCACGATCCTGACTCACATCTTTCCGAAAAACGACGCCGGCGACGCGAATCGCATAATGCGGTCGAGCGCCGGAGGAGGGATAACATCAACGAGCGCATCAGTGAACTTGCCGGTCTTATTCCCGGCGTCCTCTTTGATTGTGATGGCCCATTGGCCGTACCGGGCGCCGCATCATCAGCATCATCGGCGACCGGACCGAATCTCTCTGAGGATCTGTGTTCAATTGGCCTCTTGGGCGACTTTGGTATGCACTTGTCTTTTATTCCTCACCGATGCCTTCACTGATCATAAATAGGGATGCACGTCTTACCAACTGAGGACGGGTTACCTGATTTACCAGAAGAAGTGAAGAAGGATCCGAGCGAGGAAGCTGACGGGCTTACTCCCACGTCACCTGGCGTGGTATCTGCCCTAGATGGGAGTGTGATCGTTTCTCCCATCACTGCAAACGAGCAAACGGCGATTAAAGCAAACAAGGGTATGATTCTCCGTAAGGTAATGTCACTGCCTCTGCGCATACATTCTACTTCTGATGCGCCAATCAGTCGGTCGAGTACATTCGGTACCTCCAGCAGCTCGTGTCGGTGCAGGCTTCCAGAGGGAGAGACCTGGAGGAGCGAAATCGAGCGTTGGAGAGAGAGTTGGCGATGCTGAGGGGGGACGCTGTGCCGTCATCGTCTATTCCCTCAACTTCGTCTTCTTCGCCTTCAGTGGCGTCATCGGGGGTATTATCGATGTCTTCATCGATGATCTCGACGTCCTCCTCGAAGCCGTCTTCGGTGGAGGACTCGTGCGGTGCTATGGAGCACTGTAGAGAGAATGGTGATGATTTCGAGATGGAGGCTGCCAACATGGGGTCGGACATGGGGGAGCGTCTGAGGCAGGGAGGTGAGGACTGCGGTATGAGCGAGCAGCGTGGACGCCAACTTGTGCGCGCGCGGTTGGACAAAATGCAGATGCATGGACTCGGACTCACAGAGGACTGCATGGAAATGATTTAGGCTCCGATGTGCCTTTTCATCGTCACTCTTCTTTTGTCTATGCGCGTCATCCCATTCTACGCTCTTCATTTCCCCGATTCCACGCCTAAAACCTGTCTTTGAAGCCTGACGCACATTCCCACCGACATGACATTGTGGCGGTGGCATTATCACTCCTCCTATTCTCACTCTATCCTGGATATACGAAGATCGAATAACTCAATCTATGCGCTAATTTCCTCTCCCTACAACTTGCACGAGCACGCAAACACACTTGTGAAAGAGCGATGTCCATTTCCATTTCCTGGGCTCGTATTCATACATGATACCTCTGGCTTGTCTTCCCCCCACCCGCTCTCTTTCGATGACAAAATCAACGTTCCAGTTGTTCTCTTCGTCCCAATCGGTCGTGTCCGCCCCGTTTCTCCGATCGATCGACTCCTTGTTTGCCATCTATCATTTTAGTCAAGCTAATATGCTGCTGCCTTCCGTGACATGTTACTTCCTTTTTTTTTTACTTATCTTGACCCATTTTCTTATGGACATGATTTACAGCGGATTATCAGGGTTGTACGATACAGTAACATGATGTATTGAACACCAAACCAGTCGATTGGTTTAAAGCAGGTTGAGGAAGGGTGTGCGGGGGGTCGACACAGCACGCGATCTGAAGTGCTCAGAATTTATGTACTTACGAAGCAAGATGAAACGTAAACAATGATTGTATGTGTGTATAGTTTTCGTATTTTCCCTCGTGGTGATCTGATTCGATTGCGTGTTCAAATTCAATTCAAACTTGGGTAGGCCTCGAGATATATTGCTACATAAGTATATGTGATACCCGCGCGGAACCATGGTGACGATTGATTGATAGATGATAGTGATAGTAGTAATAATACTGATACTGGTTTTCTCTGAGCACCTGAGTTGACATGATGATGATGAGTGTTATGAATCTGCAAGTATCTTAATCTGTTGATGCGCCCATAATCATACCATGTGCTGTGTACGTAGTATGTAGGAATCAGACTTAAACGGGCCTGACATATGGCAGTAGATGTATGTCGAAGAATGCAAGATATTTTGGCCTGGTAAATATTAATGTGATCCTGTGTACGTGACAGTATAGGCACTGCAGATGCAATGAAGGGCTAGACCAGCCATCCGAGTCCGCACCCGCCAGCAGCGCTTGACACGTAGAAAGCCTAGCCCCTTCCTCCTGTTGGTACGGCATATTGCGAGCGTTGTATGGATCTCCCGTTCATCTTTTTTTCTTTCTCCGAGTGATAAGTACCTCGAGCTCAAGGGAGAGCGATAAACTCGCAGATAGCCGGGACGACTATCGTTCGTTCAATCACATACATATACAAATATCTACAAAGAAAGAGCCTCCCGGCCCGGCGAACCCACAGCACGTTCTGCTGAGAGTTCATGATGATCGCTGCAGGTCGTCGCCTCGATCTTTCTCGTGAACCCACACAGTACAAGCCTAGTATTCTTGCCGAAGGTTATCAAGAGGTGGGCAATCAGACCATTACATACTCGCATTCGCCCTTTGCCCTCGTTCGCGCCGGTTTTTGCCCTCGTCTCCCTCATGCAAGCACCCCCGTCATCATTCACTTGGCAGCACGTGGCGAGTCCGAAATGTCGGGCGGCGCAAGTCCCGTTTGCCTGGTTTAACCACTTCGGATCTAGCACAACACCAACTCTAGGTACCGCTGGCAGGCCCCGCTTTCCACCTCCGATTCATTTCGGGGGGTTCCGTTCGTGTCGCATCTGCTGTGATCTGGGGGCGAAGGGAGGAGGAGGAAAGTTCGATGTGGAAACGGAAGCGCCAGCGGGGTGGAGAGGAGGAAAACGAGGGACTCGGTGACGTAATAACTCGGACTGGATCCTTGCACATCGCATCGGATCTACATCATTGCATTATTATTGGGATACGCCCCGTCTTCACGAGGGTTACAACGTGGCAGTGCATGCGGGGTGGGGGAGTGGGGAACGGAGATCTAGCAATCTCGACTGCGGACCGCCCCGTCAGATCTCCAGATGGGCACCACTGTGACGACCAGCTTCAACTTCGCCGTCGGTATGTATGCCGGGGCACGAGTTGGATCTAACCAGCTGGAAGGATCGGGACTTGGAAATTGGTAGCGTGACCACGATGAACATGCACGTTATGGAACCCCTTTGTGCTGGTGGTATCCTGCAGAACTTACAACTTCAGAAGCCCGTCGATCTGTTCTGCAACTCCGACAGCTCCAAGGAATGCGTATACGCACCGCAGCGGAGGCGCGAACATATACCGTTTTGATTCGTGCACGAAGGAACCGCGGGGTCTTTATTGGTTGGAATGAAGCAAGTATAGTCGTCTTATGTCGAACTTAGATCTACTAACTCACACCTCAACGCCGTTTGGGCAAATGGCATAGTGGGTTCGAATCCAATCCGAATACTTGGTTCGAACTTCACACAGAACAGACAGATAGACAGAACGGTGGTGAATTGAGAGGACGAGTGCCGAGTGCGCGGCGCGAGCAGGGGAGGAGTGGACGGGAACTAGTCCTTAGATCCGGATATCATGACGACATCGTAACTATACCCCTTTGGATCCAGTTCTGGATCCTGGCTGTTGGCGGTTCCCGATCGAGAAGTCTCAGAAACAGAGCCGAAGGTGGCTAAACTTTGGGCTATTGACATCATACTATCGCCTTTGCAGCTGGCGGTGTTCATCAACGCGATCCATCCACGGGAAAGCGAGCACGAAATAGACAATGCATTAAATTAGTAATAGATGGAGTTGTACGGTCTACCTCTCTATGTCTCCTTCGTCTAACACGTACGAAGGTATGCGGATATCGAATCCCCCTTGCTCTTCGGCTGTGCCAACCGGAATGATAAGCCTCAATGGATGCAAAAACACGCGACAACGTACGTGTAGCATGCCAAAAGTATACGACAAGGCCCGAAATGACGACGGCGAATGCTGGAAAGTATAGCCAGTACGGAGAATAGTGCTGCCGAAGAAGAAAAGAAGTGCGATTAGTGACATGCACGCATGGCTCGGGTAGAGTACCGAGGAGGGGGTATGTACGCACAAAAAGTACGAGACCTAGTTTGTGACGCACCGTCAGCATCTCGGATCCCCGAGGTCGGGATAGACGTACCGACGATGAGTCCGTAAAAGTCGCTGGTGAGTAGGGACATGTTCAAGTACGATGACGATGCAGTGCGGAAGAGTACAGGCGCAAGGGAAAAGAATGTGAACATGCCTATTGTCTCATCAGTTTCTGTCCAGTCCTGGCACACAGGAGAGTGCTAACATATCGTGAACACGGTCAAAAGTCCCACTACGAGCGAGTCAGCAAGAGCCAACGCGAAGCTTGGATCCACCCACCCGTTCCAGCGTCCCACGGAGCATACGCTATTTGATCTCTTTCGAAAATAAACGCTTGAATGCTTGTCACCAGCGTGGCCCACATCCCGAATTGCCCGATAACCTAGATTTACATGTATCAGGGCAAAGGAGTTGTCGATCAATATACGTACCTCATAGAGCGGCGATTTTCTCACGAAGAATTCCTCTGTCGCGTTCGCTATGCTCGAGAATGAGTGTGCGTCAAATTGGTGATATATTCATATGTATCCGCACCAATGCCAAAGATCGTCGAAGCTAAAATCATCAAGGCATCTCCAATTCCACGATGTTGGGCCTCTTCACTTTTGCCAGTAACCAAGTCGGATACGACGAGAAGACAGAGACCACTAATGGAAATAGTAACGCCCTGAATACTAAGTCCACCACGAACTTCGCCTATTGAAGAGGAAAGAGACCTACCAATACTTGGGTCCAGTGGTACTTGGTTCTCATATATATCCAGCTAGTAAAGAGGCATACTGGGATAGACCAGCTGTGATAGACATCGTCGGAACCAGCACAAAGTCAGGGACAAGCTTCTTACGCGTCTAGCAACATACACGACAAAAGGTCGGTATAACTATATGCCTGTGTGTCAGTAAATATGTTATTTTTGGAATGCTAGGTAATGATAAATGCGCGCGGCTCACTTTGACGGCAATAAAGTTTCCTTGCGCATCACCAAATGCTAGGAGAAAGTCTGGAACGAAATGGGTGACGAAAAACAAACACTATAGTCGCGTGACCCACATTTCCACCCATCTCGCATAATGACCTTTCTCCAACCGCCGAATCCGTCTGCAACAAGTACATGACCGAGTGAACCAAATTTTGGAGGTCAGCACTTACATCTATAGATAGTATAGGGCGTATATACAATGAAGACGAGGAAGTAACTATTGTAGCAAGGGAATATGATAGTGCGCACACTCGGAGATAATGCGTAACTTACCCGAAGACCAACTGAGTACTTGACATGGTCCAGTTACGCTTGGCCAATTCGGACGTCGTGACGGACCAACATGTGACATTAAGGCTCAATAGCTGCCCTCCGAGGAAAGCATAGGTGAAAGTCGGCGTCCAAAGGCTCAGGAAACGCGCAGAGAGACTTTTGAGGAATGAAGTCGGAGTGTCAAACACGATCGAAGGGCGATCTTCCTTAGTTGAGAGACAAAGATGATCAGGTGTCGAAGGGCCGCCACCTTCGTCGGGTTCCTTTCCTTCGGAAGGCAGCTCTGTGGGTACAGGGAGAAGTTGGTATTCGTCCTGTAAGGGATCCGGTCGACGAGGTTTCCCCTGTGAGCCATGCCATTTCTTCCAAGCCGATACTTTGAACGAGCGATCAGAGAGGAGTGACACTGATAGTGCGTAACTCACGTATTCTTTGTACGACGTCCTCCATTTATACACCTGAGCAAGCTGCCCCAGGGGTTTTCCTTCCGAACTGCGATTGGAAGTGAGTGAGATAAATTGAGCTTCAAGGGCGGAGTCAAATATTCGTAAATAAACGCGTCGCGCCTTTTCCTCCACGTCGGAAGTCACCGGCAGATGAAGAAGTTGGACAGGTACAACTCTGATCATGTTGACTCTGACGACGTGAGCACCCCAGGCCCTTTTCTCACCCGAATTTGTGCTCATCACAACCGTCGTCATGGTCCATAAGATGGAAGCCATCCTCGAGATGTCTCGAGCTGAGTATTGCAACGATGTCGACATCACGGACGTGCCAAAAGAAACATTTCAGCCGAAGCCATCTTATCTTCGCAAACACGAAATGAATGCTCGCTTATCCGCGCTTGAAGTCGAGGTCAATGAGATTGATGAACAGATAGAGCAACTCAGAGTTTTGCGACAGAACCTGCTCCGAGAGAAGCAAGACATCATACGACAGGGTGAGACGCTGTCGAACGCACGAACCATTGAGAGCACCGCTGTCAATGGCAAGGGGAAAGGGAAGGCTAGAGCGAGCGAAACGATCAACTATACCATAGAGTTCGATTGGGATGCTCAGTTAAAAGGTACAATGAAGAAAGTGTTTGGAATCATCAGTTTTCGACTCTGTCAACAAGGGTAAGCCCTGTTATATTTCGTTGTCCTATATGCCGTTGAAGGAATAGATCAGGGTTTGCAATGCCAACATGGACGGCCGTGACGTCGTTTGCGTGATGCCGACAGGTTTGGTATTCCTTCATATGATGTGCAAGTTCTTAGCTTCCGTTTTCCGAGAGGTGGCGGCAAATCATTGACCTATCAACTTCCGGCATTATTAATGCCAGGCTGCACTCTGGTTATCTCGCCTCTCATTGCATTGATAACCGACCAGATTCTACATCTCCAGGAAGCTGGTGGTAAGCCTGTATTTGTATTCATCGCACGCCTGCTGGTTACACTTCCATGGTTTCGCAAGTCGATGCCGTCATGTTGACTGGTGGAACATCCAAGAAGCAAGCGAATGAAATTCAACAACGGTTAACTGCAATGGGTTCTTCACGGGGAGGGGCTCAGCAGAGGGAAATCAAGTTATGCTATGTCACCGTATGTTTTCCTCGGCTGAATAACGCCAGCTACTTGAACGACCTGTAGCCGGAAAAAATCGCGAAGAGTAAAGGCTTTATGTCACTATTGCGCAAACTTGTGGAAGGTGGAAAGCTAGGTATGTTCCTGTCCTCAGAAACAATTGGGTGTTGATAATGACTACTCAGCTCGAATCGTTATTGATGAGGCTCATTGTGTTTCCCAGCTAGGTCATGATTTCAGGTGAGCCATCTAAGCTGGTAAAGTATCGAGTTGATCGCAAGCGTACACTAGACCTGACTATAAAAAACTGGGCCTCCTACGACAATTCTTTCCTCATGTACCTATCCTCGCCCTGTCCGCCACTTGTCCTCCAAGGGTACTTCAAGATATTCTCAAGATCCTCCATGTGAAGCCCGTCGTCGATGGAAAAGGTAAGATTGGCGCATACATTGTTTGAACTGATCTGTGGTATCTATACTGCCTTCAGCTGCTCCCAGGGAAGGAACTGTCTACTTCTCTGCACCATTATACAGGAAGAATTTACATTATTCTGTGGTTGCCAAACCCCCCTCTTCAAAGGCAGCGATCAAACTAATGTCTGATTACATCCTGCAAAAACATGAGAAGGATAGTGGGATCATCTATTGTCTCTCGAAGAAGGTATGTCTATGTAATTTGCACGGTGGCAAGCCTTTTCTTCATTAGACTACAGGATGCAGAGAAGGTAGCAAATGATTTGCAAGAAGAGAGCAAAAATCGAATCAAAACTGGCGTTTATCACGCAGACGTACCAGATGCTCAGAAGGAGATGCTTCACAGACAGTGGAGAGATGGTTCTGTTCAGGTCGTTTGTGCCACGATCGGTAAATTTGTTCCTTTGTTTTATCCAGAACCTCGCGTACGTGAATATGTTCTACAGCGTTTGGTTTGGGTATCGATAAAGGGAACGTACGCTTCGTACTGCATCATACGGTATGCACATGTTGTTGTGTCTAGTAATTAGCTGAGACTGACGGATGCAGATGTCTGTGAGTAGCGCCGCCTGTCTTCGGGCTCCCAATCTTTGTTTCGAAAAGTCTCAAGGTAGAGCTCAATTCACAGAAATCCCTGGATGGTTATTACCAAGAGTCTGGAAGAGCTGGGAGAGACGGTGGGGACGCGGACTGCATTCTCTATTACAGACCCCAAGATGCCACAAGGCAATCGTCCATAACCTGTTCGGACACAGACGGGCAAGCAAAATGTGCGCAGTGCCTCGTTTCTTTGATACTACCTGGCAATTTCACTGACCTGTCAGCCGCGCAGTACATGACATGCTACGCTTTGCGCAGGACATCCAGCAATGCCGCAAGATCTTGTTTGCCAAGTGTGTCTTCTCCCCACCACCACACGGGTCCGGCGTGTCATGGTATTCCAAGTGATTTATGACTCCTAATCCAGGTACTTCTCGGCCTCCTCTGATCTCTCCATGGCCTCATGGACGACCGAAGAATCGAGTGCGATGGATAAATGCGGACATTGCGACAATTGCACACACTCAGTGGGAACTGTGCTCCACAAAGACGTCACCCTCGAGGCATGGCAGATCCTCAAGATTGTTCAGGCTGTTGACAGGGAAGGAGGGAGACAGACAATATCCGGGTTGGCCGATTTGGCAAGAGGTGGAGGAGGCGGTGCGTTTGAAGCGGGGGGGAAGCGAAAAAGGGTCAAGGATAAGGTCCGTCTGGATTATGACGCCGTCGCTGGAGGGGAGGTTGCGCTCTCTAAAGACGTACGTTACCCCTCTATCGTTTTTTTCATTTCGGGTTTTCGGCCGTGCCCCTTCACGCCTGGGCCCCACTCGCCACTCGCCATCCCTCCGCTCCCCCCATTTCTCTCTATCCATTGCTTGTCTATTTTCCCGCCCTGCATCCTATGTGGATCTAAGCTAATAATGACGGGATGATTACTTGGATGTTCTTTCTCCAGGACCTCGAAACTCTTATCGTACATCTACTCGTCTCGCGGTACCTCAAAGAAGCCTTTTCGTCCACCGCATATACAGTCAACGTCTACGTCGCACCAGGAGAACTCGCCCTCCGCCTCACGCGATTCGTCCGTGCAGACATAATAGCTGGCCAGGGTCCGCGTGTTCACTACTCCTTCAGACGACAGCAACGGCCCGGGCAATCGCCGAAAGACGCAGCGGGAAAGAAACGAAAACTTCAACCAGCCGAGGATCAGGATTCTGCACAGCCCATATCCGTGGGTCGGACGCGGAGGCAAGCGTCAAAGATGGTGGTGCCGGCGGCGGCGGGGTCATCGCGGCTGATAGGAGTAGCAGGTCTACAGGACAGCGGGATCGCGGCGAAGAAGCGACCGTACGATTACGTCGAAACTTCGGACGAGAGTGTGGAGGAGATTGATGACGACGACGGTGGATCGGAGGATTTCACAAAGGCGTTGCGCGCGATCGATGAGGAGCATTTTTCACCGGACGCAGAGAGTAGCGAGGATGCGGATGGGGGTGGGGATTGGGAGTATTCGTTGCGGCCGATAAAGCGCTTGGTGCCATCTGCCCCGGCTCCCCGTAAGTTGACTAACAAACGAGGCTTGAACGATGATGTGATATCCCTGTCGTCGGATTAGGGTTTGGGCGTGTCTCTTCCTACAGACACCAAGAGGGGATAAACAAGTATCTTATTTTGTTGCGTATCAGCCAATGGAAGGATCGGTGAATCGCACATGCCGCATATATGAATCACATGAACCCACTGGGTGTAGTATTTCCATGGAGAATAAAATACCCAGGCTCCTGAATATTACTTGACACTCCGAACCAGCAGAGTCATCATCTACGTACACCTCTCAGTCACATCCGGCGAACATGACTTGATCAGGCCTTCAGCTCCATCAAACCTTTTCTAACCCTGGCTGTGATGGCGATTGGGACGACCTGCAAGAACCCGAGTGCGGCGGCGATTGCGTATCTGCATCCAAGATCTCTCGGGAGGCGATACTGCGTGCACGTATCTTGGATCCGTAAAAGAGCAACACCTATCAAAGTAATCCCCGTCGCAACAACCACATTTATGTCAGTCGGTTATTCGGGAGCCGTTCGTCCCCAGCCGAGAAAGGCGAGAGCAAGGGGGACAAGGAACTGCGGACTTACGAACGGGGTAGGAGCCATCAAGAGTGCGAGAATTGCAAAGAGCGTAAGGGCCCATTTGTACGTCAATGTGGCGAACATTTGCTGAGTAAATAGCGGGAATACGAGGGCCATCACGTTCCCTACAGAATCCCGAAAAAAAGGCGAAGTCTAATTGAGAACGTGCAACGGATACGGTCAAGCACAACAGGATGACGTACGGAACAAAGTTTGCCCTGCTTGAGCGGAAGATGCGTACGTATTGTAGCTGGTTGACGTTAGTTGAGAAGGGCTAACAAACCAGGGTAGTTCGAACACACCAATCTGCTAGGTACAGGAATGCCACTTGCAGGATGACCATAACCCCACTCATGAATATCTTCGACGCATAATGAGGGAATGACCTCAGAGAAATGAAAATCAATCGCAACTGACCGTCAATCCGATAAGAGGTGCTATCCAGTGAATTCTCGGCAACGCCGTCCAAGCAAATATAAACATGCCAGTCGGAAGACACAGTGCAGCAACGCATGCCATATACAGCCGTGCTTCTTGCTGCTTCCGAGAAAAATGTCTCCTGTTTATAGGACATCCATCGGGTTTAGTCGTACTTGCAACAGGTCCGGATCCAGAGTACTTACTGGTAGAGTTTATCTTGATACGAGTTGGCGAACAATCCGATAATGGCGCCGACACTTGCGTAACATGAGTGTTGTGTTGAAACAGGGGAAGAAATGGCTCACCTTAGAGTCGTATACACATACCCAGTCTGCTGAACATCGAAACCATACACCGTTTGGAATATTGGGGTCACTGCTCTGGTGGTGCGATGAGTCAACGATTGTATGTGCAAAACGCGGATCGCATACTCTAGTAGGCAATAAACCACTCCCCAAGTGAAACCACACCACACCTATGACCAAGCATGTCAATCGAAAAGCCGGGGGAGCACGACATGAACAGATGCCCACACTAAAGCCCTGAACAAGTGGTTCAGTAAGTAAGAAGTCTATTACAACGAGAATCAGTTTTGTGGATTGAAACCAAGCTCGTACAACACACATAATGGCCGGGTGCAGGCTGTTTTGATAAGCGTCCACAGGTTCTCTCTATTAATCTCGGCTTTGGCTCGGTAAATATTGTTTCCAGTGACTTTACGCTGTGTCCGTGCAATTTGGATGAGGATGATGGAAGAACGTGTTTCGCTCATCAGCAATATCACCAGAATAATAAAAAAACAAGAAAACCTATCATGAGTGTGTCGTGACTCATAGTGCCAATAATAAAAAGGGTCAACTTACATGAGATGTATCCACACCACCCAACGCCAGCCTAAAGAGAATTCAATGATGCCTCCGATGGCGGACCCAAGTCCGATCGAAAACAGCGATGCGAAAGCGAAGAGAGTCATCGGCAAACCCCGCCTGCGAAAGATGAACGTAGAGAAAAAAATAACGACCGATCATCACTCACTCTTGAGGCTTCCAGATATCTGCGATGCTGCCTCCAATAAGGGAAGCCCCAGTAGAACCGAACACTCCCCCCAGGGCGCGTCCCGCGAGTACTACGCCCATGTTCGGTGCCCTATGAGACCAAATAATATAATCAGTATACGCGATCAAAGACATAGTGCTCACAGTGCAACTATAACCTGAGTAAGGGCGAACATGATCGACGAAAAGATATACACTGGTCTCCTTCCGATTTCCTAGAGGAATAATGTGAATAATCGGCCCAGAGACGGAATGAAGCCTAACCTCGCTAAACGAGGAGGTAAATAAGGGAACGATCCCGAACCCCAAAGCATAAAGACCAAGGCCGAGCGCTGCCTCTAAGTCGGTACAATGCAAATCCTGTGACAAGGACGTCGTGCTGATGGAAAATGAAGACGAATATGCGGCTGTTAAATGGTACCATGAGCATTGAGCACCACTGACGTGAAATATCGCGAAGGCCTGATTAGCTACCTGTCATTCCGGTAAAGTAACACAATGTTAGGGTGATCGCCCATTTCTTGAGCAGAGAATAATTCTGAGGATTTCTCTGGTCTCCGTCTTGAAATTCGACCTATCAGTGGTGAGCAATACAGGTTGTGTAGGCGATGGAAAATTGTACATCGATAACATTTTCGTGGTTAGTGGTCGCAATAACAGTGGCAGATTCTTTTGAGAATGTACACTCTGCGCTCTCGTGTGACATGTTGTTGAGGCAGTCAGCAAAAGGAGTGAGGTAAAATGTAAGGAGGCTCTTGAACAGGGCATCGCATTCCAGAGAACCTGGCGTATAAGTAGGGCATATTGATAGTTTGATGGATTGAAGAAGCAACGTCAGAAAAAGCATGTTCCCTGAGTGTTGTGGATGTGCGGTGCGTGAAAGGAATGCCTCGGAATGCCGAAACATGTCGAGTGTTGGACATGTGCAATACCTTCTAGGGACCAGCAGAAGTTAACCATGAATGTGGACCTTCAACATGCCAGAGAAGAGTGGTGTATCTTCGGCTAGTGAACGGCTTGGAAACTCTTTGTACCGCTGGGTAGAAATTGAAAGTAAGAGAACGCTCTAGAACTCTTCCTTTAAGCGCATACATGATAAATATAGGGGTAATCACGGGGGTCCCTTGTGAATACATTTAGGTTATCATGCAAACGCGAGTGAAATTGCTAACTCGAGTTGTCAGGACTCGTTTCGGGCAGCTACACGTCAAACCGAACGGGTAGCTCCATCTACACCTCCAAATGGAGGTATTGAACTCGTCCTTGAAATTTTACTAGTGAGATTGCTCCAGAAGGAAACTCTGAAGTTATACACACGTACTCACATGGTAGAGTCACCGGAAGATAGCTTCGAAGCAAACTTCGACACAAGTTTAGCTCACAGCCCAAGTGAATGTTCCAAGCCATCAGGAAAGAAAAAAAAACATGTCCCCAGTGGCAAATCGGATGGCTGCCGAGGATGTTGAACTTTCAACCGAGTACTAATTACTAATACCAGACGGGGGCCTGCCGATCACGTGGATTCAACGGGGACGACCGCTCAAGTGAAATGAGGCAGGCCACTCCGACGGGCCATCGTGCGGCAGCCTTGCAGATGAAGTCTACTTCTAAGAACCGTGTTTACCGAACGCACTGCCAGCGAACCAGACTGCTGGAACTTTGGCTTACCGAAGTCACTCGGCACGATCTGCTCAATCTGAACAACTATATACTTGTTCAATGTTCACAGTGCTGCTAAAGACACCTGTAGGGTGAGGCGGATCTGATTCGACGATACTCGGGACCCTACTAAACATTCATATGACCCTGGCACCTCGGCAGACGAGCGAGTAGGCATGACCACCCAAGCATCCCCCTTCGTGCACAAACAAACGGTGGCCTAGTATCTGATATTAATCCATTCATGTCAAGTTGTCCCATACTGACTAGAGACAAAGAAGGCCCGATCAAGCAATGGTTGATCCCGAAACTTCAGACCCTGTTCATTCGATGTGACCGCGACGGTGTCTCGCGAGTGAGGCGACTGTTCCTCTACAGCCAATATATATCTCTAGAGGCTCGTATATGCTGGATCTATAACAACACATGGAAGATGTGTCTGCTATTACACGAACTCCGTTTACGAGTGGACCAGTCGGACGCCGTTCCAGTGTTGGGACCAGCACGAGCGCGATAAAAGTAGGAAGGCCCATTTGTTGAACGTCCACGTTGCGAGCATTTGCGGGGTAAATAGCGGGAACATAAAAGCCATCAAGTTTTCTGTACAAACACGTTATGGTAAGTTGGTAACGCATCCAAACTAGTAGTAAATGCTTGCATCGCTCACCTCCGTGTTGCATCATACTCACACACAGGTTTGAATATATCATGAGTAGCTGCTCTGGATGTGCGAGCCAATGATTGTACACAGGGTGGTAATCTCAAGGTTGGTTAGTACATACTCCCGGACCCCGACTCTACTTCCACGGCCTTGGTCGTAATGAAAGGCGCGACATTTCTCACGCCGCGCGCATCAACTTAAGATGGTTTGCATGGCCCATGCATACTGATCGATACTGATCCGCAGTCCCTAGTGTGATCAGTGGAAACTTGTGACAAATATGTTACTGGCTAATGGTCAACAATCTATAAGTAGAGAGCGCTTTACTAATACCCGAGGAAACCTCCATTTTCATTTTCCTGTTGGTTTCCCTCCATCATCATGAGCTCAATCACGCTGTATACCGCCAAGGTGTGTTTGACGGTATGCTACTTACCGTTGTTATTACTGACTGGTTCGGGTCTGGGGACCAGATTTGCCCATACGCGCACAGGGTACGTCTGTTCAAGGTGGGACGGTATTGTAGTCCTCGGCATTAACAAATTTGGAATGATAGGTAGATATTGCGCTCGCGGAGGCCAAGGCCAGGTTTCAAGCGTATCAGATCGATCTGCTCAACAAGCCCGAGTGGTATGCTCCCAAGGTGAACCCAGCAAGCAAGGTAACTTAACACCCAGTAATCGAAATATCACCTCCTATTTACATCATAATATGTGATAAAGGTTCCTGCTATTGCCTACGGAGGTCCTTACGTTGCTCCCGAGAATCCGTCTCCTGAATCAGTCAAACTCACGGAGTCGCTTGTCCTGGTTGAATTTGTTGCCGACCTCTTCCCGGAAGCCAATCTCCTCCCTAAGGACCCTGTTCTACGTGCAAAAGCCAGATTCTTTATCGAGGTCGTCAGTTCCAAATATGCTCCTGCACAGGGCAAGTTCGTCATGCGTGGAGAAGGATACGAAGATCTCTTGGCAGCTATTGAAGCTATCCAAGCTATCCTTCCTTCCTCTGGAAGCTATGCTATCGGAGAGCAATACACCATTGCAGACATTGCAATTACACCGTTCCTTGGTCGCTTGATGGTTGCTTCTTCGAATAATGCGGGCAAGTTTCCGGCCGGGAAGGGTAGTGAATTCCTCAAAGTATTGAGTAATGAAAAGTACGCCAAATTCAACGCCTATGCCGAACGCCTCTTGGCTCGCCCAAGCTTTTGTGCTACCTTCGATGAGGTACGTTGTTTCTGAGGTGAGATAGACCAGTTATCTAACATTAAATCATGCAATCATCCAGGAATATATCAAAGCCTCTTATGCAAGGCGGTATGCTCGATCACAGTAGGTGGTGGAATCTCCGATGACCGGATGGGTGTGGCTTTTTCAGTTAATGATAATCAGGATGTAAATTCAGCTGGGTGTTGGTTATCGTATCTCTGCCGCACATTTATTTCGATAAACAGTCGTTCTAAAGCAACTTGACCATTAGATTTCATTTTGGCCAGAAACCTCTTGCATGACAAGCTAATGCCGTTAGTTCTCGTGATATATTTAACATGCTGTCGCGCCTGTCTCCCTATTCAAAGACTTTCTGTCGGTGGATCCAAGTTTTTATTATATGATTTATGCTGAGACTCCGACTTCTGAATACTTGATGGGCATTTCATCCCCATGACCAGCAGAAAACCCAGCAGGCTGCGTGATTGACCTCATAATTAGCTTTTGGATCGGACTATGCAGAGCATGTCAGGAACTCAAAATTTAGCCATGAAATTGTAGAGTGGAAGGGACTGGAACGGTAAGAGGTTCGGGAGATATGATCATAGACCGTTCTCGCGAATGCTGGCCATAATTATGTAATGCTTGACGAAAACACTATCAGGCTGGTACATAAAAGAGTTCCATTTGATTTCCTTGCAGATGTTGTATGTTCCTGTGGCCTGTGATCCTACAATTCGCCCGAGCGCAGGTCGTGCCAATCATCGAACACCGATCGGGTTGTCTCTGTCATATGATTGAAACCCGTCCGAGTAACATGTTTCATTTGCATGCATTTCGCAGATAACTTTGAGGTTTACGACACTGCAGTGCTTCGCTACCTCCACCTTATTGACGATCGGGACTGGCCAAGCCAACCGAGATGGACACTGAATCCCAAACCGACTGCTTTCAGTATCTATCCTCCATTTCCCCCTGTCCCCCGGCTGATGGCAATGAGAAATCATAATATCCGTTGTTCAATGAGCGGGACAACTTTGATAAGTTTGGTCAAAAAAATGAGTATGGACTGACACGGGGATAAGAGGGACCGGCGGAGAGAATTGTAGTTCAGAATACTTACAATTCACTCCGACGTCTCTGAGCAGAACAAGGTCATGCCAGCGCATGCGCTTCTTCCGGTTACATCCGACGCGTAGATCCAGGGCTCATCCGAGACTGGTTTCCGAGGACGATCTACATATGTATTATTGATCATGCCCATGGCTTGGGGGTAGGAGACCTGTGCAACAAGAGTGACCGGATCTTATCAGACTGAAACAGTTGAATAGACGGAGAAAATGCCAAGTTGAGTGGTGTGCCTGTCTGGCCAATTTCTGGCACCGACTTATTTCCTACTGTGACGAAGCCTTTTTCTCGATTTAACAGATCCAAGCGACTGTGTCAACCACAAACTTCGAAGCGATCACCAACATCAACCTTACTAAAGGGTAGAATACTTGTCTCATACCCACTGGATCTAAAGTACCATAGGACGAAATTGTTCGCCACACTCCGGACGTACTGGTCTCAGATCCAATTGGGAATTCCGATTACACCGAACAACACTGCTAATGCGGTACGGGCAACCCGGGTAGGTTGATTTGGAAGTGATTCAAGAGCTCAGATAAGCTTGAGTTTCAAAGGCCCGAGTAGGTGATATTAACAAAACCGACTGTGCAATCGCATAGCGACATGGAGATTCGGAAGGGAGGGGTCCCTACGGAGATGGGTAAAGTCATACATGTTCTATGCCTCACGCTGGAAGCTGGAAATGACTAAATCGCAGCTCTTTCATGAGCTCAAGGAGGGGAGCTGGCTTTCAATGCCCAGGTGAGGATAATGGGAGTTTAATTTCCCGGAAATAAACACAAACAATAAAATGTCAGAGTCCGCGACGTTGAAAGGAACATCTAAAAAAGGCAAGTGTTGTTTAACAAAACGAACCCTGAGGACAATGCAAACTGGACGACAAAAAGGTCAAGTAGAGTGGTCGCACAATGCGGTCAATTTTACCCTCCTTATTGTTGCTCGTCACCAAACACAGCTCATTATCACATCGTCGCAGTCCGGTGATAAATACCATCCACCTTTTTACTCTTTAGTTCCTTCTCTCGTCTCTTGCATGTTTGCAGACGAACCTTAACATCTCGTCAGCTTGGAATTCTAATCTACTCAGGCAGAGAATCCAACTTCAAATGAATTCGCGTATGTTGCAACATTGCCTCTAGTGCCATCCAAAGGCTCACCAGTCCCTAGTTTTCCCTCGTGCTTCCCTCAAACGCTCTCCTCGAACCTGCAGTCGAAAAAACTCCGTTTCTGTAAATATGGACTCTGATTATGTCCATTCTCTCGCTTCTGCTCTCGTTCGTCAGAAACACCGACCTCCGCCACTCCAAATCATTGACGAGTTGTCAGAGAACGAGCAGAACAACGGCACTCAATCACCAGGGACTGCGCGTCCGTTTCAGTTTGCTCCGCAACACGCATCCCGAATTACCCTTTCCGCCTACACCTTCTCAATCGATGATGCTTTGCTTATGTTTGGCGACAACGCACCTCGTTCACCTGCCCTCTCTGCATCTTCTTCCGCTTCGGATGGTGCCTCTAGTGAGGACGTTCCCGTCACTCCTGGAATTTCAGATGGCGAGGACGAACACGACCTCGTGCTTGCTACGCCTCGCCTTCGTTCCAAGAGGGTCTCCATCCGCCCTCTTTGTATTATGAAGACGCGATCCTTGGTCTGTAGAGAGGATGTCGACATTCACGACTGTTTGGAAAGTTACGACGAGGATATCGTAACACTTTCGGTTACAAATGAACCACGTAGACACGTCACTCAATTTCAGGCGGCAACGGAACTGGCACAGGAATCAGAGCAAGATTTCTACGTCCGCGAATTCGAAGATTTTATCACCCTGTCTCCTGTTGTTCCTTTCGTATCTCCTCCAGCGCGTCGAGACTCCTTGACACTTGTTGTCGAAACATTACCTACTGTCACAATCACGAGATCGGAACCTCGGGGTCGTAGCAGGCATTCTAAGCCTCTTCCCCTCCTGCCTCCCGTTACTCCCCCCATTTCTTCTTTCCCCTCGATCCCCACGTTCCCCCTCGTGCAGACAACTGCCCAGAACTCAGTCTTCCGTCGGAGACGCCACGTCCCATCACTTCCCAGTTATTCACCCCCATCTCCCACTGCAGAGTCTCGCCCGCCCCCCCGAATGTTAGTTCCCCTGAATATCGATGATAATCTGTTTCCCGAAGAGAATTTTAGTAGACCACTCGCCGTTCAGTCGGTTTACGGGACAGAAGAGGATACGAGTATACCCTCTCAGCCTGCTTTCGCATACTCAGGGTCTGCTTGCACTCACCCATTCCGATTGGCATTGCCAGAAACTCCCGTTTCATCCATGTATAGTGAACCGATTCTCCCTCGTTCGAGCACGGACTCGGAAGCACCCCGTTCTTCTATCGACTCCGACTCTTCCTTTGTATCTTCTTCAAACAGCTCTGCCTCGACATTTTCTTTCTCGAGCTCGCTTTCCTATGAAGATGATGAACCCGAATGCACACAGCGGTTGCGCAGTCGTTGGTCCTCCAGTACGCTAGGCTCCCTCTCACTCGAACCATCCCGCACCACTACGCTATTCTCGCCTATCAAAAGTGTTTTACATGTTCGGACGCGCTCTGCTGCTCCACCAGCCCAGAAGGTTTCACGAAAGATGCCACCCTTCGTCACGCCGCCAAGGTTTCATAAGAGCAAGCGAGGGTCTTCCTCGACACCAGCCACTCAAAGCAGGCACATTCGCCAGCAAGGGTCACGGTCGTCCACGTCAAGCGCGGGAAATAGCTCAGCTGAGCATAATAACAGTGATGGGTCCCCTGCGTTGAAGCGGAAACCCATCCCCATGTTGATGTTCCTGCGCTCTTCCTAATCCGTCGAAGTGAGTTGGCAACCCGAGTTCGGATGACTTGATCTATTCGATTCAATGCAAGTTCAACCCTATACAATATGATCACTTTCGATGTTCATGCTAATTCAACCTTTGTCTACTTTATTCTTTCCATTCCTCTCTTCCTCCCTTCGACCACTCGGGTTCGTTGATGTCAGTCACGGATATTTGACGCATGGACACATTCGCTCGTTTGTCATTGTCTGTCATTTTACATATATCTGCCACCATGCTGTATACACGCGATCATTTTGCTGTAGCCTATACTCTGTAGATGCGTTGCACGCGCGGGCGCGCATGCACTTTCGGACCTTTTTTTTCACGGCGGAAAGACTCAGAGTTTTGTCAATCTTTGTAGCCATAGCACCACAGATGAACGAATTTATCATTTCAGCCACGCCATGGGAGTCTCGTTTGGTTTGAACGAAGGGTGCACTAAGTTGATCAAACACCCTGCTAGAGACTTTGATAACGTTCATGTATGGGCATGCTTGGAAGAGAGAAGTCCACCACTTGAATCCGGCTACCCTGCAAATCAATTGATCAAATTTCGCACCTTCTGATATAAACCAACAGTATCTATTCCTACAAGTGTAGCACACAGCCCATGAAGCGGGAGGCCCGAGGACGGCGGTCGAGGGAAGTGGTAGCGCGTTCTCAAGCGCGAGTTCCTTGCCTCTCCGAATCACTCCCCCGAGGCCACTATGTTGCTCGCCATGGCGTTCCCGCCCTCGGCATGTTTGTGTGCCGTAGCAGCTCGAGCGAACAAGACACGCACGCCAACGAATAGCACACCACCCATCAATGAAATGACCTTCGCAAGCGAAAGGGGCTGGCGTCAGCTAAAATTACCTTCTGCGCTTGCAAGCAAGGACTTACGCCGCAAAAGAGCGCTGGCGCCCACCAGATATAGCGATCTGTGAGAAGTGCGCCACATAACGGCGAACCTGCCAGACATGCACATACACGCACGCGTGTATGTATCGTTCTTGTCAGATCCAGTGCCGAACAACGACCCTAAAATGTGGGCTCTCACCAACCAAGTCCCCGATGCCTTGACGTGTGGCAAAACAGGTTAAATCACGTTTCGATTCGGTGGTCGCTCTAACGAGGGGAGTGATAACGACTGACCCGTGATTCCAAAGCCTACGCCCATTCTCACACTGTCACACCCGATGCCGTGAGTGGTCGAGTGAGTGGCATGGAACACTGATGCACGAACCCGAGTTCCGCAGGGTCGGACGTGAGCCCTAGCATCGGTGCCATCATCGCAATATCTAGCGATTAAAGGGTGAAATCAGTGGCAGCCCCTAATCACGAAGACGGCACTGACTCATCCCAGAGAAAAAGCCATACAAGATTCCGAGTACTATCACACTCGCAACCGTTTTGAGCCAAATCATCCCAATGATGATTATGCCGCATATGATCGTAGTGAGGATCGTCTGATCAACAACGCCGATGAACGGCAACAGGACGCCAGCTGCAAATCGACCAAAAAAACTCCCTGCATTGATAATGACGAGCTACATAAGCCGCACAAGTCAGAAGGTGACTGCGTGGGATGAAGTGCCATGCGTACTGAGTAAAAAGAGATCGAGGTACCGAGCCCATGTTGAAGAGAATCTATCTGGAAATAGAAGTAGGGGTACATGTACGCAACCTGGAAGAGCGTGAATCTGGTCACTGTCAGCCTGTCCGCGTAATGTCATTCCAGCTGGAGCAGAAATACAGGCATACCCCAGTATAGTCAAAAGCGATGGCATGTCCGTGAAACATTTCTTTGCCGCCTTCCAAAAATTGACACTTGTCTCTTGATGCACGGCATTATACCGGGAACGCACGAGGATGCAAGAAAGGAACAATAACACGGTAACAAATGTGGCACTGATTCGTACACCCATCCGAAACCCCATGGGGCCATTCAACAATTTGTTCAACATGATAGTGTGTACGACACCACCGAGCGATTCACCCGAAGCAACGATCGACATCATGGCCGTTCGCCGACGGTCGAAATGGTGTGAGAGAATTGCAAAGCTCGGGACATACATTAGCCCCTGACCAATCCCGGACATGACACCTTGTGCAAGGAAAACCTGATATCGAATGTAAGGTTCGTCGTAAAATAAACGATTCACACGGGGTTACCTGGTAGTAACTCCCAGGCTGTACCAGGGATAACATGAAGATGGACAGAGATTGTAGTATAGCACCGGCTATGAATACGTGGTAGCTATTGATACTAGTAAGAACTTTCAAGCCAGGGAAGGGAATGTTGTCCTCACAAATATCCGTTGTCAAAAAGCGGACCGCAAACGGGACCGATTGCGGTTACAAGAAGTGTGGCTAAGCTACCAATCCATCTGGACGACTTATCGGTGAGATGTTTGACATAGAGCAGTCAATCATTACTCACGAGACTGCTGACGCGCTCTCGTTCTGAAGGTATTGCTGAGCATAGAATGCTGGCATTTTTTTAGATAGTCAGTAATAAATATACAAGTTAGACGAAAGTACCTTGATATACACCGAAGGCATTGGTATACCTACTGGCATAAGATGCAATATGTACCTAGAGTGCTCTCCACTCACCCAAAACCACAGAACTGCGCAAAGAAACTGTGAAAAAGGATGTATGCGTATGCAACAACCTAAGAAAAATGATGATCTTACGCTCCCATAACTGTACACCAGGCCGCTACGCCGCCCTCTGGCAAATCAGGCTTTGCAATTGGATGAGGAAAGGGTAGAGATGGAGGCTTTGAGTCCGTGGCTTTCTTAGGATGTGGCACGGTAGTCTCATCTTCCAATGAGGGGTATGCGCAAGGGGAAAACATTTTGCCGGAGAGCTCAAGTCGAGAAGAGGAGGAGGAGGATATAGGTGAAATTCTTAGCAAGCCCCTATAAAGAAATACAACACGTGCCAAGTATGAATAGAATAGGATTCTTATCCCACTGACAAATTTCTCGACATGGCGGCCCGCTCAGCTTGAAGAATCTTCATTTTGGGGATGATAGAAGCCCATCGCCCAGCTTCTTTTTGGCGTTGGCTCCTGAAAGCACGGGGTGTCTGGAACCAGCTCGCCCAAAAGCCGAAACCCGCGGATACGGAACACTTCGAATTCGTATGACATTCGGACTGAAGCAGGGTTCAAGTATGTTTAGGCCGACGGCCGGTTGAAGTACGCAGGGCGCCGAAGGTTCGATGTTTCCGTGTCTCTAAAGGATCGTAGAATCAGGCGTTCGTGGGATCAGCCAGTGCGAATTCGAAGCGGAATATGTTAACACTAGTGAAGCTGAATATATGTAGGATTCCTTCGGTCAGCACAAGTTCCGAGCGCTTGATGCTTCAAAACGTTGTGAGGTGCGTCGGACCTGCTTGTATGCACGTGGGCTGCGAAGCTGACTGTAGCAAGGAAATAATCGTTTGAAAGACATGATAAGAATAGCTGAGTATGTGCGTCCATGGACAATGGAACAGCTATATGCATGGATGATTCAATGCCAAAGAGAGGAGAGTCGTGGGAGTCGCCGCCGGGATGTGACTTTGGCCAAATGGTGACGTGGTTCATCCCTGAGGTATGTACGCAGAGTATATTCGACGAAGCTCGTCCTCTCCGCCCTGGAGTTCTGGTCATGATGTGCTTTTTTTCTTCGACAAATTTTACAATCAGAATTGTCGTTCATTTCTTGTCTTTGAAAAACTGGCCAGCCTCTCATAACTAGCTCACCTCACCCCAAGGCGCCACTCGAATATGTAACATACATCACGAGATGCTATCCCAAACCGTCATTCAATACAACGACAGCGTCTAACTCCGGACCGTGATGCTCTGAAAGCATACGTCCGTCTTCACCTCACTGCGCCTGATATACTACACGCATTCGTAAAGGAAATCCAATTAAAGGGTACAGGCACCATGTACTCACACGTTGGTTTCTGTTCCCTTTCCCTCATGAATTAATTCTCCATTGCCCTCGCCATCTGAGTTCTTCCGTGTCACGGCATTCCGGGACAACAAGATACGTACGCCGACGAACATAAAACCAGCTGCCATTGAGAGCACCTTGACAATGAAGGAGAAGGGGAATCAGCTATGCTCGCGCTCTATATATGACAAGGTCGCACTCCGCAAAAGAGGGCCGGCGCCCACCAGATATACCGACTGGTAAGGAGTGCGCCACATATTGGGGAGCCTGCCATTACACAGGTCGTCATGTGGAACAAGACCTGAGCTATGGAGTCTTACCGACCAAGTCGCCGATGCCTTGTCGTGTGGAGTAAACATTATGTTACAATGCGATCGCTCTAAAGGGTAGAGTGACGACACACCCGTGATCGCAAAGCCAATGCCCATCCTCACTCTGTTAGACAGGATGCCACAGGCGATCAAGTAAGCAAAAATCCACGATCAAGATTGCGAGTGCACGAACCCAAGTTCCGCAGGGTCGGACGTAAGCCCCAGCATAGGTGCCATCATGGCAATGTCTGGTAGTTCACGGATGGAGTCAGTAATAACACAACCTACTCCAGTGGATGTGACACCTACTCATTCCAGAGAACAAGCCGTACAAAATCCCAAGTACTATCGCACTCGCGACTGTTCCCAACCAAATCATTCCAAGAATCAGTACGCCACAAACGATGGTGGTCATGATGGTTTGATCTACTACCCCGAGGAATGGTAGCGAAAAGGTAGCTGCAATGCGTCCCACTGAACTCCCCACATTCATGTAGACCAACTATAAACTCGTGTTAGTTTAATGAACAACTCCATAATTCGACGTAGCTGACTGAGTAGAAAGAAAACTGTGTGCCAAGTCCATGTTGGAGAGTGTCGACCTGGAAATAAAAAAAGGGATACATGTATGCCACCTGGAAAAGTGTGAACCTAGAGACCGTCGGCGTTAGTCGAAACTTTGGAGCAGATTCAGAATATATCCGTACGCCAGTATCGTCAACAAACATGGTGTCTCTGTGAAACACTTCCTCGTCGCTTTCCAAAAATTTACGTGTGGTTTCTTTTGTTGTACAGAATCATATCGAGAACGGACGAGGACACACGATAGAAATAATAACACAGTGACAAAAGTGGCACTGATTCGTACCCCTGTCTTGAATCCCATGGGGCCATTCAACAGCTTGTTCAGCATGATGGTGTGCACGATACCACCGAGTGATGCACCCAATGCAACGATCGACATCGCGGCCGTTCGTCGATGGTCGAAATGATGTGACAGGATAGCGAAACTCGGCACGTACATCAGTCCCTGACCGATCCCGGACCCGATGCCTTGTGCAAGGAAAACCTGATCACATATAAGTCATTTTCCAACAAAATTCATTCTCGAGCGACTAGTACCTGGTAGTAACTCCCAGGCCGTACGAGGGAGAGCATGAAGATTGATGCAGACTGTATTATAGCGCCGGCGATGTGCACATGGTGGCTATCGATGATAATGAGGATTTATGATTCAGGAGAGGGACAACGATATTCTCACAAATATCCGTTGTCAAAAAGCGGTCCACAAACAGAACCCATTCCAGTCACAAGGAGCGCTGAAACACTGCCGATCCATCTGGCTAACATCGGTGAGAGGTCTGACGTCAGAGGAACATTCAACTCACGAGACAGCCGACGCGCTCTCGTTCTCGAGATACTGTTGAGCATAGAAGGCTTGTTTTGTTTTTCTAGGATAAGAAGTAAATATATTACAGAGATGAAAGTTCACCTTGGTATACACCGAAAGCACTAATATAGCTACCATGATTGGTGTGAGACCTGAGAGCATGCAAGTGTCAGGCAGTATTCCACTCACCCAAAGCCACAAAATTGCACAAGAAAGCTGCAAGATTGAAGTATTTTCATCTGCAACAACCTGACTGACAAATATTCTTACCCTCCCAGAACTGTACACCAGGCTGCTACGCCCCCATCTGGTAAAACTGGTTTTACAGCGAACTGAGAAGACGATGACGATTTTTCCATGGAATTGTTCTTGGGTGTTGTTGAAGCATCCTCTGAGCAGCGCGCGTGGGTGCGAGGACAGCTCATGTTCCCGAAGGTGGACATGGGTAAAAATCATGATCAGTACTGACACTATAAAGAGATGCAGAAAGGGCCTGCATGCCGAGATTCTGAATGAGGGCCTGTAGAGTCACCAATCAGCGCATTTTGATTGGCATCTCGTGACTGCTAGGCCTCAGATCGGAACACGCAGCGTTTTGGTTCTGGCTCCATAATACCCGATGGAGAATGGTTAATATGGTCATCTGGAACGGCCCTTTGGGAAGCCAAAAGAGCACTTGTATTTTACGTGTACAATCGACGAAAGTCATCATTCGGCCCGCGGAAGGGTTGAAACCGAGGGCGGTTAGTTTTCTCAAGATTTGGTGAAATATCTCCAAGTTGCTCGAAACGGGAGGAAAGATACTAGAGTGTACCAGTTTGGAGGCTTCCAGATCGCGGGGATGTCGCTCTTTGGGGGGATCAGGGGAATGGGAAATTTTGGGCGTATAGGAAATATTATTAGACAGTCGAGTAGATGCATACTTCAAAGGCCCCCGCCGGCGGGCGGCCGTGTCAGTTCCAACTGCCAAGTACGGAAACGAAATTTCGGATCCGGGACGCCGGACTAAGTTGCGCCAGACATACGGCACAAATATGTTGTCTCACTGCACCTGAACTCCTTCCGAATTCCTGGTCCTGACACCAGGAATCTCGTTTAAATATGAAAGGGGAAAATAGCTGTGTTGGCCCATGATAACTCACCTTGACGCAATTAAGCATACAGACACATGATACATCAGGGGATTTGTGAACAAATGATCTAGGTTTATATACAATTATCTCACTTGACATCTCCATACAAATATATCTGTAAGATAGCCCAGTTGATATATCAGCACTTCACCATTCCCCTGATGCATGATGTATTTACGTACATGTCTAAGACTTTGTCAGTCACAAGCGCCACCTTGAAGCGCTCAATCACTCGAAGGGTAATTCGCATAGCCTCACCTTGGTGGGTTCAAGACGGGATACAAATTGGAGTTTGGAAATGCCACTGTGTCTTTGTTCTTAGTATGTGCCCTTGTGTGTTCCCGTTATCATGTCGTTATTTTAGGTGATTATCAGTCCCTGTCAATTTCTGGAAGCTACCGCAAAGAAGTGCAGGGATGCTATCCGTCCTAGTGATGATTTGGTATGAGTTTTAATATGCTCTAGTGACCATATCAAGGCTCACGAGTCACGATCTTTCAGGTGACTACATGTATTATTTCCAAGGTCGGGCTTCTCCATTGAATATGGGCCTAGCATCCCTATTTCTTTCCACCATGTCATGTCGTCTCGCGCTCCCGGCCGCTCATTAGACTGATAATGGACCATATCGAATTTTATCAATGCAGGGGCTTTTTGTTGGTTAATTTGCGGCTGTGTTCTTGCCACCATTCATCAGAACCATCGATCAGATGACCGTTGGCACGATGATTTTCATACGCGGCCCGTGTGTACTGATCACTGAGGTGACTTTGTCTGGGTCCTGCTGCTAGGGTGATTGTACTCGACATCCTTGTGACTTCACTGAACAATTGATGAAGACGATGCTGGGACCCGGCGTGTCTCAGCCTGTTGGACTCAAGTTTTTTGATTCGTACGTTGAGCATGTCTGGTCATTCATTCAGCCACTCACGACATCTAGTCTTACAGTGTGAGAATGGGTGTTGGCTTTTCAGTCACGAGCGCACGATTATCATTTTCTCGAAATAGAATGACTGATGGATCTATCCTCATCCGCTGCGAGCGCACCCATCTCACCCATGGCAGCTATGGCCGTTTTCCTTTCTCGCATTTCCCCTCTACTCTCAGCCCAACTACCCATCGCCCGTTGTGCTCGCTCGGTCTCTCGCTTGCTGACCTGCTCAGTGCCCACGGTGTACCCAGCCCTCGCAGCTCCTTTGAGCTTAATGGACCTGGAAGCGGGATTCCGCTCCACCTTCTAGTATGACCACATTTACACACCACCGCACTGATGCATAAGTATAAGTACTAGATCGGAGATAAGACAAAGGTTGAAACGATGAGTGACGCCTCCCTTATATCGCCACACGAATCAATTTATGTCATACATATCACGCACACGAGCCTCTAGAATTCTGTATATTCAAGTTCCACCGGCAAAACTACAAGCCTTTAGTCACAAAAATTCCGCACTTCAGTTCCGGCTAAATGTAGTCCTCCAAACACCCTCGATGTAATCCTAAATTCACAGAAAATGAAATGAGTGTTTTCTTCGGAGGTCGTGGTAAAATCCTCACCAAATTGCTTTCTTTGCGCTCTCTCTCTCCAAAAGTGCCCTCATGTATCTCCGCAATCTCTCAAACTTCTCTGTCGCCAATTCCTCTCCAAGCCTCTTTCCCGTCCCGGCTCGAATTTTCCAAGGTCCGTCTTGACAGCGAGGTCGAGTAATGCCAGGAAAGGCACAACCGCACAGTCCGCGTTCGTGAAGTCCTTCCCGATCGCGAACTTCCCCCCGCCTGCATCCGGATCTGGAAGCATTGACTGGATTCTTTTTAGTCCTGCGATGATCCTATCGTTCGCATCGGAACTGCCTCGAGCCAACTCAAGCGCTGGAGCTTCCACAAAACGTGTGAACACGTCAATGAAAAGTCGCACTCGTGCACGTCCCACAGGATCTGACGCTGAAAGGAGGAGCTCGGATTCGGTAAAGAGGTCGGCAAGAAACTCGAGAATGACGAGTGACTCTGTGAGCTTGAACGACAGCGAGGACGGCTCATCTGGAGGCACATTGGGACCCCCGTATGTGATAGCTGGGATCTACAGATATAGCTCAGAACTCGATGAAACACATGCAACTCGGCGGAAGACCGGCTACCAATGGGGACCAACCTTTCCTGTGATCGGGTTGACCTGCGCGTACCACGCCGGTTTATTGTAGGCATCGAATCCGTAATCCGTATAGGATGCTCCAGCTTCTATCAGTGCAATTTCAGTCTACGATGTCGTGTAGTTATTGTGGATGATGAAGTGACGACCAGCTCACCCTGTGACAGAAAGGTGACATCTTGAAGTTCAAGCAGCATGTGCATTGATAGATCCGTGTGGTCAGAGAGACGCTGTCATACATACCTTGCGGGCATCATGATAGAAAGTGATATGTTGTTGGATTTGGACCAAGGTTGGGTACTGACAGTAAGTCAAGCTCGGCTCTTTCCGAGCTTCCGATCCAAAGTACAAGATTTCCCTTTACATGCCATGTACATCAGGTATGTAGAGCACATTCGACGAAGCTCGTCCCTTGGAGTCCTGGACCCATGATGTGCTTTTTTTTCCTTTGACAAATTTTTCAATCAAAATTACGACATACAACACAATAGGTCTCATTCATATTGCGACAGCAGCCTCTCATAACTAGCTCACCTCACCCCAAGGCACCGCTCGATGCACGTAATATGTAACATTTATCACAAGATTCTATCCCAAACTGTCATTCACTACAACGACATCATCTAACTGCGGATCAAGATATTCTGAAAGTATACGTCTCTCTTCACCTCACTAATACTACACGCATTCGTAAAGGAAATTCAAAGGTACAGACAACCCCATGTACTCACACATTGGTTTCTATCCCCTTTCCATCAAGAATTAATTCTCCATCACCTTCGCCGTCTGGGTTTTTGTCACGGTACCCCGAGACAACAAGATACGTACGCCTACGAACATCAAACCAGCTACCATCGAAAGCACCTTGATAATGAAAGGGGAAAGGGAATCAGCTGAGGTACACTCTATAGACGATAAGGTGTACGCACTGTGCAAAAGAGGGCAGGCGCCCACCAGATATAGCGACTGGTGAGGAGCGCACCACATATCGGGGAGCCTGCCATATATACAGGTAGATCACCTCGTCAGGCCGAGTGTGGACGAGACCTGAACTATGGAGTCTTACCAACCAAGTCGCCAATGCCTTATTGTATGGAGTAAACAATGTGATCGCTCTAAAGGGTAAGGTTGTGACACACCAGTGATCGTAAAGCCCACACCCATTCTCACTCTGTTAGACCATATACCACGGGCGATCAAATAAACAAAAATACATGATCAAAATTGTGAGGGCACGAACCCAAGTTCCGCAGGGTCGGATGTAAGCCCCAGCATAGGTGCCATCATACTAATGTCTAATGGAGTAAGTGGCCATACAACCTGCTCCAGTGGACCTGACACCTACTCATCCCAGAGAAGAAGCCATACAAGATCCCAAGCACTATCACACTCGCGGCTGTTCCCAACCAAATCATTCCAAGAATCAGCACGCCACATACAATGGTGGTCATGATGGTTTGATCTACTATCCCAAGGAATGGTAGCAGAAAAGTGGCTGCAATGCGTCCCACTGAACTCCCCACATTCATGTAGACCAACTATAAACTCATGTTAGTTTAATGAATTATTCCACAATTCGACGTAGCTGACTGAGTAGAAGGAAAACTGTGTGCTAAGTCCATGTTGCAGAGTATCGACCTGGAAATAAAAAAAGGGATACATGTATGCCACTTGGAAGAGTGTGAACCTAGAGACCGTCAGCTTTAGTCGACAGCCGTGGAGCAGGATAGATACGTACGCCAGTATCGTCAAAAGAGATGATGTCTCTGTGAAACACCTCTTCGTCGCTTTCCAGAAATTTACGTGCATTTTCTCTTGATGTATAGCATCATATCGAGAGCGAACAAGAACACACGATAGAAACAACAACACAGTGACAAAAGTAGCACTGATTCGCACCCCTGTCTTGAATCCCATGGGGCCATTCAACAGCTTGTTCAGCATGATGGTATGCACGATACCCCCAAGTGATACGCCCAACGCAACGATCGACATCGCGGCCGGTCGCCGATGTTCGAAATGATGTGATAGGATGGCGAAACTCGGCACGTACATTAGTCCTTGACCAATCCCGAATCCGACACCTTGTGCAAGGAAAACCTGATCACCTATAAGTTTGTTTCCAACAAAATTCATTCTTGAGCAACTACCTGATAGTAACTCCCGGGTCGTACGAGGGAGAGCATGAAGAGTGATACAGACTGCAATGCTGCACCTGTGATAAATACATGGTGGCTATTGATGATGATGAGGATTTGTGTACCAAGAGAGGGACAATGATAATCTCACAAATACCCATTGTCAAACAGCGGTCCACAAACGACACCTATTGCAGTTCCAAGGAACGCGGCCAAACTGCCA
The DNA here is from genome assembly GCA_038090155.1 of Rossbeevera pachydermis. NCBI lineage: Eukaryota > Fungi > Basidiomycota > Agaricomycetes > Boletales > Boletaceae > Leccinum > Leccinum pachyderme. Next base: position 61,759 of record JBBPME010000028.1, read on the forward strand.
ATCCATCTGAGTGATATCGGTAAGAGGCCTGGCATTTGAGAAACGTTCAACTCACGAGACAGCCGACGCGCTCTCGTTCTCGAGATACTGTTGAGCGTAGAAGGCTTATTTCATTTTAAAAATCAAAAATAAAGGTATTACGAAAATGAAAGCTTGCCTTGGTATACACCGAAAGAATTAGCATAGCTGCCATTTGTGTGAGACCTAGGAGCAATGGATGTTTCAAGTGCCTTCCACTCACCCAAAGCCACAGAATTGCGCAAGAAAGCTGAGAGATTCTAAGTATAAGTATGTTCGTCTGCAGCAACGAAAAATGATCTTACGCTCCCAGAACTGTACACCAGGCCGCCATGCCGCCGTCCGTTAAAACTGGCTTTGCAACGAACTGAGAAGACGACGATGAGTCCTCTGTGGAATTGATATTGGGTGTTGTTGAAACATCATCTGAGCGGCGTGTGTGTGTGCGAGGAAAGATCATATTCCCGAAGGTGGACATGGATAAAAATCATGGCCAGCACTGGCACTATAAAGAGATGCAGCAAGGGTCTGCATGCCGATATTCTGAGTGAGGGCCTGTAGAGTTACCAATCAACGGATTTTGATTGTCATCTTGTGACTGCTAGGCCTCAGATCGGAATATCCAGCGTCTTGGTACCGGCTCCATAATACCCGATGGAGAGTTGTTAATTTGGTCATCTGGAATGGCCCTTTGGGAAGCCAAACGAGCACTTGTGTTTTACGTGTGCAATCGACGAAAGTCAGTATTCTGCACACTTCAGGGTTGAAAGCGAAGCATCAGGTCGGCGGTTAGTTTTCTCACTATAAACGCATTTCCATGTGGTGAAAATGAGCCTACCAACTTGGAGGCTTCCGGATCGCGGGGATTTCGCTCTTTGGGGGACCTGGCAGCCTGAGGGGAATGGGAAAATTTGGGCTGAAATGAATATTGTTAGACAGTCGAGCGGATACGTAGGCCCCGGCGGCTGTGTGGCACTTGGACCAGTTCCAACTTGAGCGAAGCTTGAAGTCAATGAGCTCAGGCTTGAACTTCCAAGTACGGAAGCGGAATTTCGGATCCGGACTCGGAACTCTATTACTACGCCAGACTTGCGCCGCCGGACACACTAACGGCACAAGTTTGTTCTGTCTCACTTCACCTGAACTCCTTCCGAGGTTCCTGGTCCTGACACCAGTTCAAAGGATCTCATTCAATATGAAAGGGGAAAACGGCTGTGTTGGCCCATGGCAACTGTCACCTTGACGCAACTTCCAGCCTCGAGCCTACAAGTATGTACTTACGTACAGGTCTAGGACTTTGACAGTCACGAGCTCAAGTGCTCAATCACTCGATTCGAGAGTAATTCACATACCTGACAGGATACGAATTGGAAATGCTACTGCATCTTTGTTCTTAGTGTGTGTCCTTGTTCGCTCCCGTTATCATGTCACTATCAGGTGATATTATCATCCATAACAATTTCTGGAGGCTGACGCAAAGAAGTGCAGGGATGCTATCAATCCTGGTGATGATGACTTGGTAGGGTTTTAATCTGCTCTATGTGGACTGATAATAAAAGACAATGGCCATATCAAGGCTCACAATCAGCTTCCAGGTGACGACAACGTATTCCAAGTTTTATTTTCAAGGTCGGACTTCTCCAATATGCGCTTACTAGCATCCCTATTTCTTTCCACCAGGTCATGTCGTCTCGCGCCCCCGGCCGCTCATTAGACTGATCCCGGACCACATCGAGTTATATCAATGCAGGGGCTTTGCTGGTCGATTTGCGGCTATTCTAACAGGTCGTCCGCACCGAATTCACTAAAAAATGATGAAGACAGTGCTGGGACCAGTGTCCCAGTTCGTGGAACTGTGTGTGTTTTTTTTTTGATTCGATACATCGACCATTCATTCAGCCACTCACGACATCTAGTCTGATAGTGTAAGAATGGGTGTGGGCTTTACAGTCACCGGCACACGATTATCATTTTCTCGAAATAGAATCACTGGCGCATTCGTATGTGACGATGTGTGTGCCTCACGTAGCGACCGGATCAATTGGTGAGTATCAAATCTGGGGCAACGTTGTGCACTCCATTTGAAGAGACGATGGTACCTATTTACGTTCTCGCCTGGATGTATTCTTTGTGGTTGTCCCAATATGCGGCGCGCTCCTCAAGAATCACTATGCAAGGTAGACAACGGCACTCTTGCAGAGTCGGCTATGTAGAAACTCAGCGAATGGCTCTATCTTCATCCGCTGTGGGCATACTCATATCGCCCAAAGCTGCGACCATTTTCCTTTCTCGCCTTCCCCCACGCTCCCACTCTTAGGCCCAGCAGCCCATCGCTCGTTGTGCTCGCTTAGTCTCTCGCTTCGCGGCTCGTTTGAGCTCAACGGGCCTGGAAGCCCTTCGGGATTCCGCCCCACCTTCTAGCATGGCCACGACCACATTTACACACCACCGTAGCGATGGAAATTTACGGACGATAAGTCCGAGATCGGAGGTAAGACAAAGGCAAAAATGATGAGTGACGCCTCCCTTAGTATATCACCACACGAATCAATTTATGTCATACATATTACGCACAGGAGCCTCTAGAGTTCTGTATATTCAAGTTCCACCGGCAAAGCTACAAGCCTTTAGTCACAAAAATTCGGCACTTCAGTTCCGGCTAAATGCAGTCTTCCAAACGCCCTCGATGTAATCCTAGATTCACAGAAAATGAAATGATTATTTCTCCGGAGGTGGTGGTAAAATCCTCACCAAATCGATTACTTTCTTTACACTCTCTCTCTCCAAAAGTGCCCTCATGTATCTCCGCAATCTCTCAAACTTCTCTGTCGCCAATTCCTCTCCAAGCCTCTTTCCTGTCCCGGGCTCGAATTTTCCAAGGTCCGTCTTGGCAGCGAGGTCGAGTAATGCCAGGAAAGGCACAACCGCACAGTCCGCGTTCGTGAAGTCCTTCCCGATCGCAAACTTCCCCCCGTCGCCTGCATCCGGATCTGGAAGCATTGACTGAATCTTTCCTAGTCCCGCGATGATCCTATCGTTCGCATCGGAACTGCCTCGAGCCAACTCAAGCGCTGGAGCTTCCACAAAACGTGTGAACACGTCAATGAAAAGCCGCACTCGTGCACGTCCCACGGGATCTGACGCTGGAGGGAGGAGCTCGGATTCGGTAAAGAGGTCGGCAAGAAACTCGAGAATGACGAGTGACTCTGTGAGCTTGAACGACAGCGAGGACGGCTCGTCTGGAGGCACATTGGGACCTCCGTATGTAATCGCTGGGATCTACAGATATAGATCAGAACTCGATGAAACACATGCAACTCGACGGAAGACCGTCTACCAATGGGGACCAACCTTTCCTGTGATCGGGTTGACCTGCGCGTACCACGCCGGTTTATTGTAGGCATCGAATCCGTAATCCGTATAGGATGCTCCAGCTTCTATCAGTGCAATTTCAGTCTACGATGTCGTGTAGTTATTGTGGATGATGAAGTGACGACCAGCTCACCCTGTGACAGAAAGGTGACATCTTGAAGTTCAAGCAGCATGTGCGTTGATGATTCAGTGTGGTCAGAGAGACGCTGTCATACATACCTTGCGGGCATCATGATAGAAAGTGATTTGCTCCGGCATGTTGTTGGATTTAGACGGTCTCTTTGCTAGTAGGGGCCCAAGGTTGGGTCTTCAGTACTTCAAGCTCGGATCTTTCCGAGTTTCCGATCCGAAGTACATGATTTCCCTACATATGATATGATAACTATACAGTTCCTCGCGAATAACACATGTTTCACGACGTATAAGCCCTCGAGTGTATACATACTGTACTACCTCGATCTTTATTTGAGTGACCGTTTCTCGTCCCTCAGTTCGATTCCCCGTTGGTTAACCCGAGTACGGCCATCGGTGCTGACGTACTAGGTATGAAAACCATTCCATTCCTCAACGCTTAGGAAACTGACGGTGACATAGAGAAAGCACCCCTACTAGAGAAAGGAAAAATTACACGGCCGTACTACATCACCAGCTCACACCTCAACGAGCTGGTAGGTGATGGGATCGTGGTTGAGTAAGCGTGTGGGCTCGCTTTCCTGTTCAAGGTCTCGGGCAACGATCGATCGAGCAACCATGATAGAAGTCCCAGATTCTGAGTCGATGTCGAAACTTTGCGAGACATGCTCGAAACTGGACATACATCGCCTCACGAACCCCTTCTATCCCTGCCGCGAGCCACTACCCTGTTCGACCCCCCCAGTCCAACAATTCGGTACCTACCTGGCTCTTGGATCCGTGGATGCAATCAAGGGTCGCCGTTTCGCTTGCGATGTTTGTAAGCTCGTTGCTGCTTGTCTGGATAAAGAACCAGAGGGTCTCGATGGCGAGTGTCGCATCACAGAAAGCGCAGAGTTTTGCAACTTCCAGCTGCCTACCAGAGTCTTGCCCCGTGATCCAAGTGTCACGCATATCCATCTCACACAGGCCAGTGTCATATTCGACACTACCAAGGCAGATCAATTCCAGGGACCCTCCCTACCATGGGAGATCAGGGAGAGAGATGCCCGATCATCCCACTTTATTTTGAATTTCCAGGTCAGCTTCGTAAAACTACATTGATGAATCTGCGTTAAACGGTCAGATGAAGGCGAAAGCGAGATCCTGCGTTGACACAGAAAATACGTCCGTCTCCCGGCCAACGGAAGAGCAATTCCTTGACACAATCGGTGGCAGATACGTTGACACACAAGCAAACAAACAGCTCGTCCGTGCTTGGCTTCACCAGTGTGAAAGCGAACACGGAGTGGAATGCGCCCCATCGGTTGACCTTCCACAAAACATAGACAAGGAACCAACATTTGTGATTGACGTGATCGAATCCTGTCTTGTGGCCACACCTTCGAGATGTCGTTATGTTGCTCTGAGCTACGTCTGGGGCACATCCCCCGTATTCAGGCATCTCACAGAGAACACGGAAGATCTTCGCAAGACGGGCTCACTGCGGTCGTTGCCCATCCCAGCTACCATCCGAGACTCAATGACGCTCGTACGGGGTATTGGGGAGCGCTATATATGGGTAGACTCTCTTTGTATCATCCAGGATGACTTGAAGATGCAACAAGAAGAGATAACGCGGATGGCTGCAATTTATTCCAAGGCATTGTTTACCATCATTGCTGCTGCTGGGGATAATGCAAACATGGGTCTTCCGGGTGTTGAATTGGGATCGCGTGAACAGGTGCAAAGGATACTGAAGATAGGAGGCTGTGAACTGCTGACGGTCGTGGATATCCACAAAACACCGAGTGGAATCGATGATACTATATGGGCTCAGCGAGCGTGGACTTTCCAAGAGCGAGTCTTGTCCAATAGGATATTGGTATTTTCGGGGAACCAAGTTTATTGGAGTTGTCGCTCGGCATCGCACTCGGAAGAGCGAGCTCTTGAAAAAGTCCTGGATATCGATCGACATCACCTGTCATTCCCTCAAAGGACCTCCACCGACACACTCTCCTGGGAACACCTAGAACCATCAGACTACATGAACATCTATGACGACCTACTCAGCACTTACCGGAAGCGACGCTTGACCTATCAAACAGATCTAATCAACGCGTTCAATGGTGTTTCCCAGATCCTTGGGGCACTTCAAACGGACATGTTCCTCTGGGGCCTTCCAGAGTCACTATTTTCGTACGCATTGACCTGGACTTTCACGGGCCATTCGTCGAGAAACCATGTCGAGATTCCCATCTTCTCGAGTGACGGTTCGAAACAAACTGTCCCGTTTCCTTCTTGGAGCTGGGCGGCGTGGTCATGCAAAGACCCGAAAGATACTTTCCTTCATGGCGGGGAGAGTAGTCACGTGCGGCCCGCAATCCAATTCTGCATCGTGAACGAGGAACATCAGCTGGTCAACATCAAAGAGCGGTCATGGGAGTATCGACCAAGTGATAGTGCTCGCGTACTCAGGCCATGGGAGGATCACCAACCTTCCCCGCCTCCATCCCGTCCGCAAGATGCCCTTCTCCGAATTGGCCAGTTACACTTCTGGACCAGTTGTGCCAACGTGGAGTCTATCCGAAGGTGGAGAGTCAAAGGCCCCGGTCATGTGGAATACATACCGTTCCCGCCTGCCGGTTATCAACTGGATCCGAGCGAGACCCATTATCATACAGAAATCATACAACAAGACTTCATTGTTGTCGCAGCGTGCAATCCGAAGAGGTTGGTGCTTCTGGCTGTTGAATGGAAAGACGGAATAGCGTACCGAGAAGGACAAACACAAGTTGGCGAGGCAGATTGGGTCGGGATAGAGAACAAGGTGTGGCGGTTAATTACACTCGGATGAGGTTTACGTATATGGAATTCATGAGCCTTGCTAACTCAGCTGTCATTATCAGCTTGAAAACTCAGCCAATCGTTCGTTCGTGCCACCATGGATCTCCTCGCCCTCACTTGTTGGATCCGTTCTGTAAATCATAGAGATTACTTCCAGGTCAAGATCTCAAAAACAGAGACCGTCTCCGATCTTCAAGAGGCTACCAAAAACAAGGACCCAGCAGCTTTTCGTGACGTGGGTGCACGCGCTCTCACTCTCTACAAACCCAAGGATACCCTACCCAGACTTTATGAAGAGAATCTGACCAAATTCATCCTCTCGGAGCATGCGGAACCCTTAGAGGGGGATTATGAGTTATCAGAGGTATTCCCCGAGCCGCCACCCAGGCCTAGCATTCATATCATAGTGGGTACGTAGCAAACGCAATCCAAACTGGCCGTCGCAATTGATTCTGGTACTTGCTCTTCAGATACGCCATCGAAAATCGATTGTTGGTTACGAGGGTCGAAAAATGTCGAATCTCAATCCAACCGGGTGAAGGTATCGATCGATTTATATCCCGCATCAAGGACGTGTACCCTCACCTGAGGGACGTAGCAAACCCTGGTATGCGCTTATACACGATATCTGGAGATGAGAACGAATTCCGAGAGTGTCTTAACATCAGGGGTGACGGTGAACTGCTGAAAGAGGACCCTTTGGCACTTAATTTCTTGGATGTGCCAGTCCTCGCGCCTTACGCGTTATCTTCGAAGTTGCCCTCAGTATCAGTAAGTTAACTCTATCGGCTTACTGACACCGTCTGATTCTTGCAATGACAGCGTCGACGAATCCTCCCCCGTTCTCGTACGGGGGCTTTGGAGAAGCGGATCCAATTGCAGCCGAGCGGAAAAAATTCATCACCCGTCGTGATAAAAAGCCACAGTCGCCATCTGAGGGTTCGAAACTTTCTGAGATTCGTTCAACGCAAGGCAACGCAGATACGCAGATATACACTGTGGCCGCCCTCTTGAACCCGAAGCAGTCATTCCCGTGACTCTACTGCATCCGGTATTTGGCCACTTTGAAGACGACTGTCGCACCGGAACAATGACAGAAGACGATAACCAGTTCGTTCGAATGCTGCAGAAAGCCATATCGGATATCTACCAATACGAAGGTGGGCGTGCAAATGCGGTTGACGAGGTGTTTCGAAAGTTTCATATGAACTTCAACCTCGCCACCAAAGTCCATGGAACGAGGTATACGATGGACTCCAGCATCTCTGTCCAGCAGACAAATCTTCCTCCCTACTTCATCAGCAAGTTTAAGAAAGAGATGACATCCTCAGACGGAGCCATATCTACAAGTTATTTTATACTACTTGGAGGCAACGAAGACGTGTGCACTCAGATGGTCAAAATCTACCCTGCCTTGTTTTCTGTTGGTGGTCGCAGGTGAGTATTTATTTTTTTAACGTCGTCAGTATTAGTAACAAACGAAACGGCTTTCTCCAGGGCCATATATGGTGTTCGCTGGTGCAGTGTGGAATGTACGACCCGTCGTACAAGTTCTTTCCACGCCCCTGGCATTCCACTACCATTCCACTGATAGCCGAACCCAGCTCACGGTGGCACGCCATATGGCCGCGTTTCGCAAAGCTCTCAGAACGCTCAAGACATATTATGAAGACTTCAACAACGGCCTTACGAAAGAGAACCAATATGACGATGTGCTCTTCCCGTATCACACCGTGTTTAAATCTCTCGAAGATGAGAGCACCCAAGTCATCCGTTATATGGTGCAGCTCGACGAGGGTAACAATAAGAAGAGGAGGCTCGTATTCTTCGGTACATTGGAAGGGGACCGTGGGGTTCAGATCTGCATCAAATTCACTGAACGTTACTCGAAGGAAGCTCACCTGCACTGTGCAAACCTAGGTTTCGCACCCAAATTACGAGGATTCGAAGCTCTCCCTGGCGGTTGGTACATGGTAGTCATGGACAATCTGGTTGGCTACGATTTGCTGGCCGACTTGCCTAAGACCCAGCGGCTCCCCGGACCATTGTTGGACGACTTCGAGGTGCAGCTTAAGACATTGCACGCTCGGAAGCTGGTGCACGGAGACATACGCGATACGAACATCTTTGTTGACAAAAACAGGACGAAGCTGATGATCATCGACTTCGATTGGGCGGGGATAGAAGACGAAGTGCGATACCCACCAAACGTTAATTATGTTGGCGTACGGAGACCAGAGGGTGCAAGAGACGGGCTACCTATCAGGGCAGCTCATGATATTGAGATGCTCGGTTTCATTGCTGAAGAACTGGTGACGAAGAACCCATGTTCTCAGCTACACCCTTCAAGGCACCTTTTATCTATTGTCCTGGAAGTGCAGTGGCACCGTCTTGATCATTGTTCTCCAATGGCTCGTCTCCTGACGACCATGCGTGCATATATTGGTACGTTAAGTTACAACTGTAACATATATTGGCTTGTGTCATGACATTGTATTTATTCAATGTGATTCGTGTCGCCAGTGAGGGGTGGACAAAGACTTTGGGCTGTCCCGGTAGCCCTAGGTTTCAGAGCGCTCAAGGTGTTTCGAGTCCTCGTCAGCGCCAGCCCACAATAGTACCGGCCAGGGGCTTTGGCTCTACGTTGCGCTGCGACCTTCATCCTATGCTTTACTTTCCACTAGTATGCTATGCGGTCACTAAGGGGGACGAACAAAATGGGTTGTCAGGCTGAGGCTTTCAGTACGTAGTACAAGCCTCAGAATGAGTGCGTTATACAACGCGCTAGCGTCCGCTTGCGCTTTGCATCACTTGAGTCTTCAATGTTCTATCTGGACGGGGGATCGTACATGTCATTTTGTTCTCTCGAAATTATTCCTGTAGGACCCTATCCGTTTACAATGGATCACTGTGTCTCCGAATCCACTTATGATAATGACAGACGGTTTTCAAACAAGACGGAATGAATCCCCACTTTCACGAAAGCCAACTCTGTGTTCGTAGACGATAACACAAAAAGTAACTCAAGATATATAATTGATACATACTCTATGCAGCGAGTGGATATAAAAACACTCCAGACTATTGCTACATCTCCGACACTGGCACCGTGTTGCAAACAGACACGTATCTCTACACCCCATCAATTCGTGCATTCCCCGCATTCCATGCGGTTTCTACAGGTTGTCTCTGGGATGAATAAATAAAACTGCAAGATTGCTGGAATGGGTAGCCAACACCGAGATGGATGGGATATCCCAGCCTCCTGTCGGAGTGGCGGTATATGTTCTTGCGTAGGTCTACAAGTCACAGTAGAGCAAGGGAGTCATCTACGCTACACCGCAACGATTCAATGACCTGCGTGGGCCGTGATAAACTGGGTTTATGTCTGTGGCAGACGCAAAAACGCTCACCGACAATGCGAATCCGACTCTGACCGCAGGCCAACACCCCTGCATCCCCCAGCGTGTATAGTTCGTGATGCGTCCAGACAGGAAACAAAAATAATGATCTGAATAATTATAAATAAATACAGTGGACGACTTTCAAAGCCGTCGAGGACGATCTATTCGTGAAATTCAGTCTTCTCATGCCTATTAGTAAGAGATGGGTTGAATGACTGACCAAAATTTGCCCGAAGGAAGGTCAAGATACGATACAGAAGCCAAATGCTGTAGCGCGCATCTCGTCTACCGGGGCATCGAAAGTATCAGAGGGAGGTGGACAGTCGGACGAGTCCGAGTCGGAGGTGAAGCAAGATGATAACGATGTGAAGAGTGAATCCAGTGGATTGTAGTCGTCCATTGCTAATAAGGAGGCGTAGATTACAGGCAGGAGAGTGTATATTTGGCAAAGAAAAATATTGTTGGGTAGGAGTCGTTGTTGAGCATTTTATACTGTCGTCCAGATAATGGGCAGCCATTTTAGTCGTGGTATCCTATTCGACACCAATTAGTAACCGTTGGCTATGTTGGACAACAATGTCAACATGTCAACTCCGTCGCTTACCATTATTCGCGAGGTTTGAAATCTTGCAACCGACGCCCGTTGACCAAAGTGCTATAAACAACTTACGTAACTGACGCTCCCTAACTTGAAGTTGTCCTTGTTGAACAGTTCAAAGTTTGGTTGTTTACTATGTTCCGTTTTCATTTTGATCTTGAAGATGCTTTGGACGAGGCCATCTTCCAAACAGATACTCCAGCGCCCCCTGAGAAAGTGGTGCATGATTCAGCACCAGAGCGATCTGCTATACCATTCGCCGAAATTAATCTTGATTCCTTGGTAAGCACACGGTGCACTCTCCTTGGCAAATCTGACCTTCATCCGGCCCTTGGATTCGAAGTCCAGCTGGAAGTCTTGCCTACCCAGTTATCCTACTCGTTCGTCTCTGTTCCGTCCTCCGACAGTCGCGTTCCTGGTCTGAAGATTGCACGCCGAGAACTGTTCGACGCGCGGTTTCAGCTCATCTCAGAAGGCACAGTTGACGGCGACCCTCTACTCGCACCGCAACTTCCTGAGTCAGGCCCTTTTTCTGCCGCATCGGCATTGCAGTTCATTGATAATCCCTCCGATCTCGTCCCCCTCGTGTATGAAGGCGGCCTCAAGACGTGGGAATGCAGCCTTGATCTAGCCAGCTGCCTCAGGCGCGATGATCTCGCAGGCACCATCGCAAATGGCCAACGTGTGCTGGAGGTAAGATAAGGATCGTTGCATGATCCGTACCGTTTGGCCCTGATTGCGCGCCCCATTGTCTACCGTATGTTCATAGCTGGGTTGTGGGACTGCCATTCCGACCGTTTGTCTTCTTCAGGACATATTTGCCTCTACACCTGTAAACAATGGCACCGAAACCCACATGCACCTACAAGACTACAATGCCTCCGTTTTGCTACTAGTGACCGTGCCGAATATCATCCTCGCTTGGTGTAAGTTGGATTCTTTCCGCGGGTTTCCGAATAAATTGACCCACTTCTCTTTCGCATTTCCCAAATTTCCAGACACTTCGCCAGCAGCAGCAGCCTACCGCGACTCGGAGGCCCATACGTTTGCCGAAAATGGTGACGATGCCAACGGTGCCGACCTCGAGCTCCACATCACACACGAACTCCTGACGGCATTTAAGGCTTCGTTGCACGCATATGGACTCTGCCTTCGCTTTTTTTATGGTTCCTGGGATACATTTGACCTCAGCCTCGCCGGGGGTCCTTATCACCTTGTCCTCACGTCCGAGACTGTGTACCACACAAGGAGCCTCCCGGGCTTGGTTCGACTCTTGCGCGACGCGTCGTGTTTTCCTTCTGCTGATTTCAATATTGGCTCTGGTTGTGGGTCTCCTTCCATTTGCATCGGCGAAGGACAACGCACACGCGCTTATGGCTGTGTCGTCGCGGCGAAAACGGTCTATTTCGGCGTCGGAGGCGGCATTGCTGAGTTCATCCGGTGTGTTGAGTCGGTTGCAGGTGGTGAACCAGAGAACAAAGTCGATGGTGATGGTAGTGATGCTGTTGATGATGCTGCTGGTGGTCCTCTTGCTAGAGGTGGTGGCCGAGTGGAAACGATCTGGGAAACGTCGACGGGCGTGAGCAGAAGAGTGATGCGCGTGTGGTGGTGTGTATGATTGGCGGAAGCACGTGCGCCACTAGGTCACGCTGCGTCGTCCACATGCAGGGATTTGTACCGTTCAACGCATGCTAGGCAAATAGGGGAATTGGATGTAATGGTAAGTTACGTACTCGGTGAGTACTATGTGAAGCAATTGCTCACATGAAAAAAAGTGGACAAATCCGGACTCGAACCGGAGACCCCCCGCATTCAGCGCCATGCTAAGCGGATGTGATAACCAGCTACACCATATGCCCGACATCTATGTTCAAAAATTGCGATACCATGGTTCAAACGCTCAAATATGTATTCACATCTGCTGATCGTTGCTATTGGTGACTTTACATAACGAGTGCCTCAGGTTGGTCAAGACTACCGATAGAAGAATCGTGTTCGCACGTTTACCGTGCCCATCAATATCAAAATTATCCTCTCTCCGCCCACTTCCATTTCATATCGGCGTTATGAGCCGGTGATAGTCACGCCGTTGCATGATGCACCTGATCACACATGTTGTACAGCAGATTTATATTTATAATCTGGTTCCAAGCGCGTAAGTACTTGAAGCAAAGTTACCCCCTCCCTCGTTGTCCTCCTGCCATGTCCCGGCCACCATCCCTCGTTCTCCTACCATTCGCCTTGTTGCTTGCGTCGGTGCAAGCTCAGTCTCCACAAGATAGTTGGCCCCAGGTGTATCCTGGTATGCCAACCGGTGATTATAGTCCAGAATGGCAGAATTGTGCGTCCTCAATCATCTGCTCCAGTTCATGCCATGACGCTTCTATCGTAGACTTTCAGGTGACGGAAAGCCTCCCGAACGTGACATGGCCGCTTTCTCGGAACTGGGCTGGAAATATCCCCGTCCAGAGAGCGGGGCACCCGAATAACACACTTTTCTTTTGGGCATTCGAATCCTCGAACGGATCGTTCACGGCAAATAGTACTGAGCCTTGGGGGATCTGGCTGAACGGAGGGTGAGTGTCCACGGCGCATATATGCTATGCGATTGATCCTGTCTAGTCCCGGCTCTTCGAGTCTCATTGGACTTTTGTTTGAGGTCCGTTTCGTCTACACCGACTATTTCTGTCTATTCTTGTTGATGCGTTTGGTTCAGCATGGTCCCATTAACATCTTGAGTAATTATTCTGCGGCTGAAAATCCGTATGCATGGACGACTATTGCTGATTATGTGTACATCGACCAACCGGTGTACGTCATTCATTATCTTTATAATGGCAGATTTACGTACTTTCATTAGTGGAACTGGGTACGGAACAGTTGATACCGACGGCTTGAGTGAGCGTCCCAACTGTATTTCAGCGTTTGTTGTTAGTGGTTCTGACAACTCCAATTCAGTTGCAGACGAGGATCAGATGGGCACTGATTTCGTGAGCATTCGTATTGGACCTGTCACGTCATTGTCTAGTACTGATTTAAATATCTGTAGATAGGATTTCTCGGAAATTTCGTAAAAGTGTTTCCCACTCTCGCCACACGTCCGCTGTATCTTACCGGTGAGAGCTATGCCGGGACATTCATAGTAGGTGTCCCCATCTTCATCATGCGAGTCCGTCCGTTTAATGCTGGTTCAGCCATACATCACTAAAGCATACTTTGAGACGGAGAATCCTCCTGTTAACCTGTCAAGAATTGCTATTGGGGATGGCACATTAGCCTCTCAAGAAACATCTATACAATTACCTGTGGTCAGCGTGTTGGAAACATACCCCCAGATCATTGGGTACGATCCAGTGGTGTTCGAGTACTTCCAAGAACAGTTCGTTGCAACGTGGTGATGGCTACCACAGGGATGCTAACATTCCTTTCAGGAGCAAACTATGCGGGTACAACCTAACGCTGCAGTACCCTCAGCCAGAGCACTACCCAAGTCTGAATGCTCCGATGCCGCCTCCCACTTTCAGTGCTACTCTTGGGAGAGATATGTCGAAAGTCACAATGGAACGGATCGTGTCTGACATACAAAATCAGCAAGCTGCTCGGTTGAAAGAGAGAGATGGTTCACCGTTGGAGCACCACGAGAGACTTCGTGCGCGAGATATGTGGAAACGGGACTTGACTGGACGAGCGAACGGCACGATCGACCCCTGGTATTTGTGTGACGTCTATGATGAGATGATCGATTATGCCGTCAATTTCACTTTCCCTTGGTGTAAGTCTACTTTGTTTTTATATGCGTTCATTTCTGATTTCGTCCGTCAGCATCGGGCAAGGTTTTTGATTACTACAACATTCCGGATGCCCTGAGCCCAGAAGTACCAATGGATGCTAGTGTCTTTCTAAATGGTTCCTACGACTTGTGGAATGGTTGCGTGATGTTGACTTTTGTATATTCCCTCAGATGCCCTGACGCGTGCTGCGCTCCATGCACCTATAAGCAAGGACTGGGTAGAATCTATCAACCCATTTGCACAGACTAACACCACCGGTAAGCCATTCTTTATGTTGGTTTACAATGAATTTATGCTTGCTTAGTTAATGGCTACGGTGACCCAAGTGAGCTTCCATCCTTTTTTTAATCTTATATCATCTTTGATCCGGTACTCTCCTTTGGGCGTCGAGTGAGTTCCCCGCATGTAGTCTGCATATTTGCTTATCTGGAGAGTTCAGGCCGATGGCGTTCCTAACCGATCTTGCAACGAATGCGACGGAGCATAATATGACGGTCATCATATATTCTGCGAACGATGATTCGCTTGTTCCACATTTTGGTTCTCAAAGTAAGCTGTTGCTTTACTTCCCAATGAAGCAGCCTGATAATCGCGCACGCAGTTGCCATCCAAGTATGACATCTTGCGTGCCGTGTGCACTTCTGACTTTCCATTACGCAGAATACTACATTCGGTGGCATACAGGGTTTTACCCGTAAACCAGAGACGCCGTGGTACAACGACGATGGGGAGTTTGCAGGTATTGTACACCAGGAACGCGGCTGGAAGTATGTCCTCGCTTCGCATGCTGGACATCTCCTCGCGTATACCAACCCCGTCTCCGTAAGGGACTCCATCTTTGGATTTCCGACTTTCTGATCACATCTGGCAGGGTCTCACGCTGGCCCGAGACTTCATCTTCGGCAACAATCAAACTGGATTGGTAACCAACTCCAGCTCGGGCGGGGTAAGTGTTGTTGGTGGGGAAGTGCTGTCCCTCGGAGGTGAGATTATGACCGGGGAGGCAGCGATCTATTATGGACAGGGGACGACGGCGTCGAGTTATTTCTTCCCCTCGGCGACTGTCTCCGCCTGGAATGCTTTCATCGCTACTGCGACTGCGACTGCGACCAGCGGAGCGAGCTCGTTCAGCTCGACAAGATCCTGGATGAACTGTCTTGGGGGCGCACTGCTAATGATCGTGCTTGCTGTGTTTGCATTGTTATGAGTTAGATTCATCGTGGCGTGTTGGACTTCCGTGACATTGTTTCTCTATTCTCGAGTGTCCCTGGAGATTATTTTTTTCTTTGAATGTTGAAATGCACAGTGCAACATTTCTCTGGCGTATTCTGGTGGCTGTCTATGAGCCGGCGAACAGCTGTCAATATGCAGACTAACCCGTTCCGTCTAGTGTGTTCCAATCGCCTACCCATTTATCAGATAAGTTCATAGAGATTCAGTGACATGACTTACCAACCTAAGTTTCAGATCTTCAACTCTGAATATTGTACACCGTTCTCATTATGTGCGTCCGCGAATTGTCTCCTTATAATCCGACCACATGGCATAACGTTACCTCCAAGGTTTCGTTTAGCAATATCTCGCTGAATCGAAATCATATCGTGATCCTGCATAACTTAACCTTGTGATAATAAAAATAATCATGCCGTTCTTCCTATAAGTATGCACCCATCTTCTATCCAACACAACCGATTTGAGTTCCGACCCCTCGATGCTTGTGCTTGACTCTCTTGCCATGTCCAGTCTGCCATGTCTTGTTCTCCTGCCACTCGCCTTGTCGTTTCTCGTGTCCGTGCAAGCTCAGGTCCCACAAGATAGCTGGCCCCAGGTGTACCCTGGCATGCCAACCGGTGATTATAGTCCAGAATGGCAGAACTGACAGCCACCCGATTGATCCATTATGACGCAACGCGTGGTACGAGATATCACGCGTGATGAGATCTGCGAACCAACGCACCTACTCCAGTTCATGCCATGACGCTTCTATCGTAGACTTTCGGGTGACAGAAAGCCTCCCGAACGCTACATGGCCGCTTTCTCGGAACTGAGCTGGAAATAACCCTGTCCAGACTCCAGAGAGCGGGGCACCCGAATAACACCCTCTTCTTTTGGGCGTTTGAGTCTTCGAACGAAATCAATGGATCATTCACCGCGGACGGTACTGAACCTTGAGGAATATGGCTGAATGGGAGGTGAGTCCATGAGCGCATATATGTTATGTAACTAATGATCCCAGGTAGTCCGGGCACTTCGAGTATGGCTGCACTCTTGTTCGAAGTGTGTTCATTTATGCTCGCTATTCCCTCGCTTCAGTTGACGGTCTGTCTCAGAATGGTCCCATAAGAACCTTGAGCAATTATTCTGCGGTCGAAAATCAGTATATGGACGACTATTGCTGATTGTGTGTACATCGACCAACCGGTGTACGTCAACAATCATCTTTATGATAACAGAATTACGTACTTAAATATCTGTAGATAGGATTTCTCGGAAATTTCGTAAGTGTTCCCCAGCCTCGCCACACGGCCGTGGGCCGTTGTATCTTACCGGTGAGAGCTATGCCGGGAACGTTCATGGTATATGTTCGAAATCTGCAACAAAGTGAGTACCAGTTAGACTGGTGACCAGCCGTCCAAAAGAGGCAACCCGTTGGAGAGCCGTCGATAGACGGACTGGTACAATTCGAATTCGTAGTCGAGGGTTGCGCGGGCTCCCACGACAACGTGATTTCTAGCCAATCACAGAGCTGTGTATAATTTGTGTTTGAAAACTAATAATTTACTAATTTCTGGCTGAGTCCGAAAATTAATCAACCAACCCACCCAGGACTCGGATACGATCGAAGTCACCCGGGCCGGGATCCATGGATTTCGCCCCTACGACCGTCGAGGACATGCAGCAAACAACGTTATAATGCTATGGTCTTTGACAATGACTGACCGGCTTCCGAGTGAAACCAAGATAGACTCAATGCGACCCAAACATGTCTTACAACTGCGAGGCGCCCGTCCGCTGGCTCACAAAAGTGTGCTCGTCGTCACGCAACTTTGAGATCGAACAAGTTGATGGCACGTCCAATTCGTACCTTGCCATTGCAGGCATCTTAGTATGCAGCGTGTTCGGCATCCGGGACAACCTCACGCTCGGGGTCAAGAACTGCGACGGACCCCGGTTGGCGGCGGAGATGACAGATGCAGAGATGCAGAGACGGCAGCGATGAGTATCATGATTCATGAAGCGGTTGCCTTTGAATCTGGCCGAGGTGAGGCAATACTTGGCTGCGGACGATGAAATCACGGGACTTCTGGGTAGCGGACTGGTGGAACTTTTCATGCAACTCAACGAGGTGTGTTGTCCCTCTCTCTCTCTTAAAGTTTTGCGTGAATTACTGGCTGACGTTGTGTCGGACGGGGTAGATGCTAGTAGAAAAAGCGATGGATCATCGTGAACAGAAGCGTAGGCACTCCATTTGATCGATGATAATGACAGTACATGCCTTGGATAATCAATTCGCCATCTCTCATACTGTAGTACACAACTTGATTTTATTGGTCTCTTTTGCTCGTTTGACGGTCTGATGTTTTGCGAATTCTGGCTTGTCTGACTACTGACTGCAAAATGTGAAGCAGAAAGATAAGCAACCATCACATAGAATTCTCAAGGCTTTTTGGATTCGTTCATCACGGATATATTAAGAGCTGATTGTGTTCATCGTCATAATCCATGGTGATGTGAACGGTTGCAAAGGGACACTGTTGACGAGGGGGCTTTCGATCACAACAACTTTGCCGATCGGGAGACTTATCTAAGCGGTAAGAAGTTATCCTACACTAGTACTTGACTCCCCCAAATTTGAAGGTTTCAGTCACGTTGTCGTGGGAGCCCGCGCTACACACTGACGCGACGGGTTGCCTCTTTTGGACGGCTGGTCACGAGTCTAAGTACCAGTGATTAACCCATGCTGGCGCAGTCTAAGGCCCATTCAGGGTGCACTGGTGGCATGCCACGACTTAGCTCAACTAGCATAATATAAGCAGCGTATGAAGTTCGACAGCGCGAGAGGGAAATTATCACCACGGTAGCGTCAATGGCTAATGCTCTTAATACGCCGGTAGTCGCGATAATCGAGTAGCACGTTGCTTGAAGTGGCATTGCATAAGGGAGACTGCTGGAATCCTTGACTACAGCCTGAGATTGCGACCTTATCCAGACAATAATACAAGAAGCAAAAATGAAAACATGAAGAAAAAGCAGTCGTCACCAAGGCACAGCAAATTCATTCCAGTCCCTTGCGACCGCGATCCGCTCCGTCCCAATCTGTCGTGTCATCTCCTGCTGGCCTTGTATGCCCTGTTCTTCAAATGCCTCGAGTAGCTGGCCATCCAGGACGCCCCTAGACAGCGGCTTGGAGACAGTGTCGTTCCGCACGATACTGGGAAGTATGAACGGTGTAATGACCAGACAACGAGAGAGCCGAGGTGCAAGACAAGATAAGGCAAGGTGAGAAAACCTGGAATGGGAAGCGGGAGTGGGATGACAAGACTTACCGGTATGCTCTGGGGTTGAGGCCTGCGGTGTGCTGTACGTTGCGGACCAGCTGGCCCTGCAGGAGATGCAAGCGTTTGAACGCGTCCTCGTCGACGGGCGTCAGCGCGGACAACGAGCCATCTGTGAAGCCTGCGTGCAAAGAGAGACAGAGGGAACATAAATACACAACACGGAGAAGAAGAAAAAAGCGTACCGGAGATGAGCTTTGCCTGCGGAATCTCATTGTCTTCTTTCGTCCGCCGTGCGATCGTCCGCGACGCCCAAGACTCCTTGTGGCAGTGGAATTCGGTATGACACATGAGGTGCTGACCACCTCTTGAGTCGGGATCTGCATTCGTCGAATCCGAACGTGACGGGAATCAGTCACTGAAACCGAACTTGGCAAGGAGAGCAGGCTTACCGCTCGGATCGTAAGTGAGTATACGCAACACCCCCTCTTCGTCATTCAAAACGATCGACAGCTCTCCGTTCGTGAAGAAAAAGTCGGCGTTGGTCGCATACGCCCGCCGCATATCCTTTGCCAGGATCACCAGTTTGTACGGGTCCTCCTAAAGTCAAACATCAACTCTGCTGCTGCATGCTTAGGGGCTGTAATGCGTACCTGGAAGGCAACGAACCAGACGCTCTTGACCGCATCTCCAATTAACAACAAGTTTTTGAGCACTCGCAGGCTCGTAACATAGACCCCGACGTCCAAGAACGCGACGCCGACAAGGCGCTCGTCAAGATCAAAAGCCCTGACAAATATCTAAAGAAAATTCAAATTAATACTGGAACGATCGAGCACACCATGATCCTCGAGCCACACCTTCTGTCCCATAGACGACACCAAGTAACCATTGATCCCGCAGACCGCAACGACAGGCCCCTTGGCATCATCACGAACGCGTAGTTTCAGTTTATACCATCGTTGGGCACTAGACGGCGCGTCAGGCACAACCTCGACGACCTCGAACACGTAGGTCTCAAATACAAAAACGTGCACTTCTCAGTAAAGCGACTCGTGGGGAATCGCATAATCCATCACTCACTGCGCCTTTGACAGCCAGATCCTCACCGCGGTCGATGGTCGTTCCAACCGCAATGAAATCTCTACTCCCAGATTCGGTGCTCAACGTCTCCAGCGTCACACACTCCACAGTGTTCACGTATTCGTTAGGGGCGAATTCATATCTAAATATGACCAGGTTAGAAAATCCATTGTTACACTCCAACAGAAATAAATGATTGACCCACCCGTCCATGGTGATCCAACTATCCGGAGAAATGAGCTCCAAAGTCGAACAGTCACATTGCGGAAATGAAATGCCTGCGCCTGACAGCACCCATTTAGCGTCTCTGACCCACATGGATTCCCAAATGAACCACGCTCACCGTCTGGCTCCCAGATAATCTGGCTGTCCTCGTCATAAGAGGCGAATCGTGCTTGAAATGTGGACGCAGCGACGATGAGCGAGGCTGACGGCTCGAACACGATGTTCGAGTACGGTCGAGATCGCGGCAGGGAACGTTTTGGCAGCGAGGTATCCAACTCAATGTCAGGGATCCACTCTAGAAGGCTAGGGCCCTAAGGAAACAAATAGCAAGAAACCATTCAATCGGATACCAGTGGGGCGCAATGGATAGAGGATTTCTCGACGTCATTCTACGTACCTCGTCAGAGTACACCAGGAACTCCGCTTTTGACTCCCACAGCGAGCACGCCGTAAAGGCGTGCACGACCGCATGTCCACTCGGGAACAGTTTGAGACCACCCTTGTCTGTGCGTATGATCCAGCTTGGCCTGTCACCGGTAAAGAAGACGCCGGTGAGCGTGTTGCCGCCACTGACGTTCATGGACTGTGGTGGACAAGTGACGAATGGGACAAACGTGCGGAATATCCGCTTTTGCTCTGCAAGTACGGTTTTTTCTGATTCTTCTTGTTTAGTTAACTCGAACATCCGAGTCAGAACTTTCGTGAAAACGATTTTCAAGAAAGCGGAGCGCCCGCCAGACGGAGGCGTGGACAAGGGCAGGGAGTGAACCTCATAAATGGCCAAATGACCACAACGCATGAATACCTGGTGGCTTTAAATTATGTGTGATGAAACCACGAGTGAGAAGACGGGCATACGAAGAGATGAGGTGATGGAGCCGACTCTCCCAAGGGAGCAACGAGGATTTGCTCAATATCAAGGTCCTGCGGTTTGCGGGGCGGATCTTGAAGGGGAGAAGGAGCGGGTGGATCAAAGGAATCACTCAGGACGGGTTCAAGTGTGCTGATTGCCGCGCTTGAGAATGCGAGCGTCAGCTTCGGGAGGGACCATACCTAATCAAGCAATGCCATGAGTCTCGAGATTTTGAGATAGATTACCAAACGAACCTCCAGGATGCCCTGCGGCCGGATGAGTGCCAGCCATTGGCTGTTGTGTCCAGTGACCGCAGCCTGAAGCGTGGAGGTAACATTCTTATCTGCGATGATAGGGCCGGTGGATGCACCGTCGGTCGTCATCATATCAAAAATGCCTGATGCGTCCGCATAGAAGCATCCCGCCAGGTACCGCGAAGACTAGTGCGGAACAACGTATTAGTACCCCACTCTGACGCAATGCAACAACAGACGTCACCTTTTCACCCATCGGTGACATGTCCTTTCGTCTTATTTTTCCGCGCTCCGTCTCTCCGATGAACAATCCAATGGTTTCGTCCTCCCGAAGAATTAGCACAAACGGATCACATATACTGCAAGCCTTGACTCGTGCACGAGGCATGTTGCCATCCATATCCTTGATAATTTGTCTCTCGGTGCCGTCTACCCATCACGGGTCAAATACCATAAATACATTGAGAAGATCGGGAAAATGCACCTGGTTCGAGGACGCGTATAGCATTCGTCATAACATGCAAAATGGCCGTGCGTTGGAAGAACGGACCGGCACCAACGGTAGTTCCCGGTATACGGGTTGGGATAGCTAAATCCGTCTTTGCAGCCCTCGTCGCAATCTGAGAGCATTTCCATTTCCAGATTAGCTCACCCCATTCCAACTCTTCTCGAGGCTGGAAGAAGACACGCACGCGAGATACACCAGGGGACGGATTGGCGTCCGTACTAATGATGATCGTATCGCTCTCTCCGGCAAATAATCCTCCGCTGGTTTTTTCATATGACGTACCATTTACTTTGTGGGACTGCCGGATAGGGATAGACCAGATCCCACGTGCACCACCCAAAACGTGCAATTTGCGTTTAGTACGAACAGGCAGGTCGCGCTAGATAAGTACCAAGAATGGTTAGCGATAAAAGTAGGTGAGGGGTAAGAAATAGGGTTTTCGGGTACCTGGAAAAGGGTAAAGCCCCCTAGGTGGCCACTCCCCGTGGCAACTACGAGTTCGGGAACGTAGCGTTCCTGTCAACATAGGTGTCGTCGACAATCAAAAGGATGAAATTTCATCGACCCAGAAGTAAGCATACGTGCTGCAGGATGCACTTTTAGTACGCACCCCCACTTTCGATAACGAAAATGTCATATCGGCAACCGGCCCGTACGCAGGAATAGAGTCGCACAACGAGAGGTGGATAACGGACCGTGTCCGCAAGGCATGTGTCCCGGGGGTTACACCATTCGCAGCCGTGTTCGCCTCCAGCTTTGACTCTCCGTATAAATCTTTCAGATCATCTTCTCGTCAGTCACCAACTTTCAGACGTATTTTCGCGCCCGCTCACCATCATCTTCAAAATCATCGATATCCATCGCGTTTTTGGTATCCACTACAGCGGTCGGTGCCGCACTCGTATCATCTGCTTCACCTTCTGCCACCTCTTCCTCTATGCGAACTGCTCTCAGTAACACTGATGGTCCGACGGTGCTCCCCACAAACAGCATGCCCCCATCAACTTGCCTCGTTACTGCGGGAATCGTTGTCTGAGCAAGTGCCGGAGACAGAACAAGCTTTGAGACTGTCCGGCCGTCTGAGATGATTTCTACGGGATGGACCATCCCATCCTTCTTGATTAAAAAGAACGTCTTCTCATCTGCAAACACAAGCCGACTTCCCTCGAGGATGAAATCCAGGTCTTTGTCAAGTGGGAGGGAAGGGATGTCGCTAACGCGTGCAGACCACCCATTAACGGGAAGTGAGACGCGTCGTGCAGCCTGGTCTACGTGGATAATGGAATCAGCGGTGAGAATGACAACACCCCCAACAGATTGTGCGCAGGGAAGCAGGGCGAGACAATCAAACGGGAGATTGTCTACGGCAGTAATGATGGGATACGTGTGGTTGAGAAGATCAAGGGTAAAGATGTATAGACGACCTGTATCACGGTATTCTTTCAGGCGACTAGGATCCGCAATGTATGAGTAAATACGGATCTATTTTCAAGTTTAGTACTTACCCAGCCCAGGTCTTTTCCGACTGACAAAGTACAGCAATTGTTGGATTATGATAACCGGGCAAAAATACAAAGTCGATGACATTACGCAAGTTGGGGTCGACATCCACAACCATGTCAAGGACGAAAGAGGGCGAATATGGCACTTCTCTGAGAAAAGTGTCAGCAATAATCCGTGATAGACTGGCACGCGAAAAAGGACCTTGCAAAGCCTTGGTCCTGTTCCATGATATCGAGGTCAGCTTGCGTGTGGTAAAAAGGAAGGATTGCAAGGGAGTCTTTGGGAAGGGAAAGCGCAGCACAACGTGACAATGGGTCGGCGCGGAGTTCTGCGCGGAAAAGATTACTGTCGAGAACAGCCTATTGGGAAAAGGTTAAAGAGAATTCGCTTGTGAAGATGAGGGGATACCATTTGTGGAGCACGCTCGTATGTATGGATCGACACTGTGACAAGGTCATGCACGGCGTCAGACCACTCCAGCAGAGCAATCTGAGTAAATGGTGAGGGCGAGTCATAAATAGAGGGTAAGTATACCTACCTTTGCGTCCTTGAAGGAGACAAGGAGACGGTCGAGCTTGTCGTCATTGGACGATATGGTACGAACTTTGTCGATTCCTGTGATGGTTCCATGTAGAGCGTGCTCGCGAACCAGATGGAGACGCCACGTAGTCGGTAGCTCCTTGCTCGCACTCGACTAGGCAACTTTTTGAGACGGTTTCCGATGAGGGACTTGTACCGAGCACTTACCGCGCCCATATTCACCCAGCCGTCGCCCGCCTGGTCCATCTCGACTTCACCCTCCACTGCCTCTGTCCCCTTTCGCACACGTGCGCGCCTGTCACGTTCGCTCTCAACATGGTCGGAGATGGGAGAGGGTTGTTCGTGAACGGCATATATACGAAGAAAATTGGATCTGGCGGTGACTACGTTTACGATTGTGGACGGCGTCGACGAGACAAGGTTGAGGGCGACTGCGAACTCAACACCACTTGGACGAAGAATGACATGTCTAAGTGCGTGCATATTTTCGTTCGGTGTGTTTGCGTCTCTGCAAACTACCGTCCTACTGGTCACGCTCTGTAACCTGTCACACTCCCCTGAGTACTAACTTGAGACCCACATCAGCTCCGTTGATAAAGGTATACTTCCATTCAATACGCTGACTCTCCCTGGCTGCGCATCACCACATATATAACCGTGCGTACCGCCCCGCCGACGATATAGGTTATCTGATACCAGCCAGCGGCACGTGTACCGCTCGCCTGTGGTCGCTGAACCACAGATCGATCGGGGGCGGTCCTAGACGCGCTTCCTGAGTTCGAGCTGTACAAATCCGTGGCAAGGGCTCGTAAAACACCGCCCCACAGCAAACCATGATCTGTTTGCCGCGATACCGCCCTCTCTGGATTTCCAACTGATGTAGACTATTCAGCGACTGGCACGAGAGAGAGAGAAATCAGCGGCCGCAGTTGGAGTAAAGCACAATTCCGCACCCAATTCCGCTTCATGATTTCTCGACGATGAGATGAGGTATACTGCGCATCTCACTACGCCAACCTTACCCCACTAGACCGCTGTTTAAGGTCCGTCCAGGTGCTTCAAGTTGATTGGACGTTATATTGCCCGCTGCCTCACTCTTCCCTCCCTGTTCCCTTTTACGAATCTGTCCGCACCTCGGTCACTCCTTCATTGCATGCACGACCCACGAATCCATAGGGTCACCCCTCCTCTTTCTTCGTGCCGTCCTGCAAGGGAGCACTATCGACGCACTTCCGTGCCCTTCCGAATTGCTTGCGCAGCTGTAAAATGAATCTTCTCCATGTACTAAAAGCTGTGTGTTTTTAGGCTGCCTTCTGTTGCGAGCGGTGTTGATGGGTTCTGCGCGTTTGCAAGTCCAGGAGAGATTGTCCTGATACTCCGGGCCAGGGGGGCATGCTCACTGGAGACCAGGATTGCTTGGCAGGTAAGAATTCATTTTCTTCGGGGGCATTCTACTCCAGGGACTCTGAGCGTGCGCACGTAAATCATTCCCTGTTCACCCCACTCCACATCATGACATCTCGCAGTTTGAAAAAGATGTCGATGTCAAGGGCTTTTGCTCGACTGTTGCCGCAAAAGGTGGAACTTCTATGACGATCGACGGCGGCGGCGGGAAGCTTCGGTTCCCGATCTGGCCTCTGTTCCACCTGGTTGGCACTAAATTCCGCTTTGAAAGTTCAATCATACGTTTGCTTTTCCGTTCCTCCCTCTCTTCTTTTTTTAATTCCCAATCAGGGTAAGTGCCAGCTGTTGATTTGACATGTACGCAGCGACACGTTGTCGTTGGCATTCACACATACCCGGATGGAAAGGCGCCTGAGATCCAGCGGTTCCTCCCGGCAGGTGGCTTGATTTTATGCCGCTCCAGCGTGTCTTTCCTTCCGTTTTGCGCATCGGAATACAGCACTCCGAGTGCGATGTGGTGCAGCAAACGCCAGGTAGCTAAATGAGCGCCGGCGGGACCGCCCACTCATCCACTGAGGGTGGCCGGACCTATAACCCACACCGATCGTCGTCATTACTATGGGTAATCAGCCCCTAATTAGTTTCGTACTACGTTATTATGGCGGTCTCTCGTATATGGCCAGCTTCTTTCAAGTTCCTTCGCCGCCCCTAGCCACTCGATCCTCATTTTTCTTTTCGTCTAGGGTTCACATCAAGAAATCAAACCTCATGTTCTGCAACCTGGTTAACTCGTGTTCGCAGCATTGCACCGATTGGGGCGTGGCACGCTACAGCCCATTTCACTAATTCATCTAGTCCCAGACCCCGATTCCCGGAAGCCCCGAGTGCCCCTCCCTCTTGCTTCTCACCACTAAAAATTACACAGTCACTCCCTCCGTGGTCCGTTGCCCTTCGTTTCTTATAAGTACTCCCTCCACACACGTATGCCCGCCCCATTCTGCTAGGTCAGATCAGAGGTCGAGCTAGTATGGCTACCACTTTCATGTCCAATCCCTTGTCGTCCTTCAACCCTGGTGTCCGTCCACCCTCGAGAAACGACCGAGGAGGCGCCGGAGGACCCCCGGGATCATCCAAGGTCAGTCCCCACATCGTCCTCCTTCGATGTTCGACGGGATAGTGAACACAGTCATCCCCCTCAACCCCCACTGCTTTTGGTGGCTTGACAGAACTACGTCCTGCCAGTGCCTTCCGGCTTTGCGGTGCGAGTCTTCAAAGCCCCGACTGTTACTTCCGCCCATCAGTACTCAAACATCAGTCAGCAGCTATCCGCCGTCACCGCCAGGGGTGACTTTGACTACAAACCCTCGTCAGCGCATCGAGAACCCCGCCCCTCGGGTATGTCAATGCGCGACCCTCCGCCTCCGCGGAAACTAGTCAAGCCACCGCCACCGTCCCACGCTCATAGCCACGCCCAAGAAGACAGAGAACGGGAACGGGAGCGAGATCGAGATCGAGGCTACCGCGACACCAGACGCTTTGGGTACATCCACCCTGGACCCATCCCAGACACCTACATCTATGAGCGTTCCATCGCATCCTCGAAATCGGATCCTTACCGTGACTACTACTATGCCCCATCGTCGGACAGCAGCGTGAGCGAGATCGACTCCCTCTTCTCCTTCTCTTCTTCAGGGTCGAGCAATAGCAGCGTGGACGACGACTGTCCGCCGCGAGGCATGCTCCAGGTAGCCCGGACGGCACCCGAGCGCAGACCGTCCTTTGGCCATGTCGGACAGCAGCGGTCCGGGACGCCCTTCCCCGTGGGATACCACACGTGCCCAACTTGTTCGGAGATGAGCAGTAGCCCACCGCCCCGTTCCTCCAGCAGGGCCGACAGTGCACATGCCTCACACGCCTCACATGCCTCCCGACCACTACCGACACCTCCCGTGGGCGCCCGCGTGCGCAAAGACAGCCTCGTGCTTGCAAGCGAGCGTTCAGTCCCACCACAAGCCACGCGGCCACGGCTCCCACAGCTACGTATCGGCGACCGTCCTGCCTACCCTGCTGATGCTCCGCCGCAGAGTGCGTGGCCTACAGCAGAGACGGGGTACATCTCGACCTCGCCACCACAGCTCGCCCGCTCGTCCTCGATGAGGAGCGGCGGATCTACGGGTAGTAGCTCGCACGGCGTCGTGCCTCCACCTCCGGGCTTGATCGCTAATTGGGAATACGGCCAGACGATCGACATCACCGCTGAGCCACCCCACCGTACACCAAGTCGCCGTAACTCGGACGGGGATCAAGGCCAGATCATGCCTCCACGTCCTCGCCGAGCTACCACGCTGCCCCCGCCTCGTTCGGTCCGATGGTGTGAGGAATTGGTCTGCCCAAGCCCCATCCTCCCAAGCCAAAGAAGGAAAGGGTGGTTCAACAGCCGAGGGTATGTTCCTGTTGCCACTTCCAGCATAGAATCTGGTTGATCTGACCCCCCCGTCCTATTTTCGGTCTTTCTTGATCGTCAATATCCATATATTTAGAGACCAATTGTGGCGCAACGACGGCTCGTACAAGCCTCCGGCAGGAGGAGAGGATTACCCTGAGGACCTCGACGATTATCCGGAACCATCCGAGGGGTGGCAAAACGAAGACGGCGTCCGAATCGACCTTAACAGGAGGCTCATACCCAAGGCACCACCGCGGTCGGTCCTCAAGCGGACGGGTTACTGCAAAGAAAACGGGATCATAGCCGGATACCTCACGAACGGCCCAGCCTCACCTACGTCAGACGATGACGGGTGAATGTAAGGGCAGAAGTGGGTCCTAGACATCATCCCTCACGATAGTCACTTTCGACCATACCCTTTTTCTTCTTCTGGACAATGATCATTTACGAGCTTTCCACAGCAGGTGTGTGTACGTGTCTCGTGTTGTAATATTTATGGGTGGGTCGTCGCGACCTTTGCGCCTGTTACGAATCACGTTTCTTAGCATCGTTCAGCATTTTTTTACGGTTATACCCTCACAATTCACGTTTGTTCGCCCTCAATCTTTCTCTTTCTCTCTCCCTTTGTTCCATGGATCTGGCATCCCCGTTTGTACGACTAGTAATGTATGGTAGTAGGCCATGTACGTTAGCATTTTACCCTGTAAAGAGCGATAAGGCACGTGCCTTATGCTTATGCCACGCCATGTTGTAGGGCAAAGGGGCCTCGACCATCGGGCAAGTGGGGCCCTAGGCGGCTGCGTGTTGGGATCACATTATGTATTTCAGTCGGTTTTCGTGACAGGGGTAAAAAAAAAAAAGTGAAGCAAGCATTGAAGTAACGCTCCGGGAACCGAAATCGATACGATTGGACGATTGCCGGTAACGATGCGAGAGCCCAGGTTTATCTCCAATAGAATTGGGTGGCAAGGGCTTGCCGCGTGCAAGCAAAATCCATGTGTGCGGCGTCAGGGAACAGGCTCCACCCAGATGAAGTGGGAGGAAGAAAGATCCGGGAGCCACCGAGGACTTTTCAATGAGCTTTCACCACGGTGTGCGTAAACGAACGCGGCGTCCGTGGGTGAAAAACGTACAGTTGACCCACACTAGGTCGACCCTCTTCTCCACGCATGCGTTGCCGACTTAAAGTCAGGGATCTGGAGTTCGAGAAGAATACTTCGACCCTTTTCAGAATCCCAGTGCGGGGCAGTTATGTAAAAAAACACCAGGCGAGGGATTGGGGAGAACCTGAGAAATGTTGGGGAAAAAGTAAACTGTGTTGCCGACGACGTACGTGCACGTGTCTCGAGTTCACACCCAAGGCGGTCTGGACGTATCTAGAGGTAGGGTCGTGCGACATGTTCGGCTTCCTTACCACAACCCTAGCGAGGGCTGTCCATTCGGGCCGGATTGCTCGAAATTCTGGGGTCGATCGACGGCTCCACCGACCAGAAATCGCCGTTGATCACACCAACATTGTACATGACCACCTTCTGGCATCCCTCCTTCCTCCTTGACTATGTCATCCTTCCAAAGTGACTTTTTTGTCTAAACATAATTGAAACTCCGAACTAACATATTGATTCTTGAAAGCAGTTCTTGCATTCGCTAGATTGACATACTTGAGTAGTCGCCCACGCACCCAAAGATCCACAACCCAACGCCTTTACACAGCCTGACATTGCCTCTTCAACCACGCCAGTGCGCGGTCGTCCTTTGTCTCCAGCAACTTCGGTACCAGCTTGGACTCGACCTCGGCATGATATTCATTCACCCACTTCCTCTCCTCGACCGTCAACAGCGACAAGTCAATCAAGCTAGTCTGAATCGGACACTACTCACACACACGTTTATCAGTGTTGCCCGACAAGACCGAGTGAGACAAGAAGCAGACCATTGTGACGCGTTCAAACCCGAGGTAACCATTCCCTCCAAAGTTATTTGGCGTGTTTACTTCACGAACGACCACCACGCTTTCGATACGTATCCCCCACCGACCGTCGGCATAGTATCCCGGTTCTATTTGTAAACCGTAAGCGAAATGCCTAGGTGATCCTCGATCACAAAATAGTGGACTCGTGCTCGTACCATTTGATACGGTCATTCCTGGCTTCAGCGCGGAGCTGTTGTAGGCTTACGCCATCATCAGTTTATAGTTTGGCTGGAAGCTCCATCCTCTCTCCTACCAATGCGTACACCAATCCCGTGAGGACCTTTTCGAGGGGAATAAGTAATGTGGTTGCAGTTCTTTCCATTCAATCACATACCTTCATGCACGTTTAGGAAGTGGCCAACACCATGACCTGTCCCATGCCTGTGTTTAACCCATGAGATCAAAAATGACAAACGCCATGTACAGGGGTGCGCTGACCTGTAATCTGAAGAATCTCGGCTTAACAAATCATGGTTCAATGTGTGTCAACGCCAGCTCACCAAGACCGTCTTGCCACAGGGCCCTTCTTGCCCACGAATCTCTGCGGTGTTATCAGCATATAGAACTTAGAACGTACACCCCATTCACGCACATTACGTATCCTGTAGGTTTATAGGTTGAGATTTAGCTAGGAGGGATCAGCCAGTAGGCCTACCTGTCGTCCCAGTGGGAAAAATGCCGGAATCGATGGCGATGTGACCTTGAAGGACCCTGGTGAATGCACGCTTCTCCTCCGCAGATGGGGTTCCAAAGTGCTGTCATGATGTCTGAAATTGGGCATTGATTACATAATCACAATACTTGCCCATGTGCGGGTGACATCAGTTGTTCCATCGAGATACTGGCCTAGGAGATGGAAGAGGTGGGCGATTGAGCCATTGTTGACATAGAAGTTTAAATACTCCCACCTCCGGAGTCGCATAAATATATCTTGTTCATAATTGAGTTAGTAGAAAATATGTCGATATAGCGACGTACCAGATCCTTTGAGATAATAGCGCAATCTTTGGGATCCGGCGAATAATGGATGATAGCTGGAGAATGATTAGGTTGGGATTATACTGTGCAACATATACGAAAGCAAACCTGCGTTAGGTCCAGCGGAAGAAATAGTGGTAAACGATAAACCGCGGAATAAATCGAGTTGCCTACAAACGATGAGACTAGTTCTAAGCAAGGCATATATTATCACGCACGATCTAAATTCCTCGAGCTTGTCAGATCCCTGACTCTCATTCAGAATAATACCATTCTGGAGCTGTTCCTCAAGCCACGCAACGTAGCGAGCCAAGGCAACCCCATCACGTAGGTGGCATTGCCGGAAGCCCTCGAGCTCAGTGCTGTTTTTGATGGCTTTCAGGGCTGCCACAGGCGAAGGTACAATGACCACGTTGTCCTTTTCAATGCGTAGGCATTGATTTCGTTCTGGATGCTGGGCAAACTCACCTCCCCGAGTGAATGAACGACAGCAAGATTCGTCTTATCTCCAAGTAGCACGGGCTAGATAACATTGATCAGATAAACCGTTAGCTTTCTATCGCAAGAATATACCTGATCTTTCTTTACTAAACCGACAGAAACGAGGTCTTGCAAATAAGGAAGAAATGCTTCGTAGGGCCGAATCTCTACATCCTGATCAAGATGGCTAATCACATTATGATCAACTTGTGTCTTGTTCATGAACAGTACGGCCGAATCATGCCTCACGACCGCATACGCGAAGAAAACTGTTGGATTTAACATTCCTTCAGAAAATGACAACAATAAGATAATTACCAGGATTATACTCGATGTCTGTTCCACGGAGATTGAATGTCCAGGCGACTTCATCAAGCAAAGTAATAGCCAATGCAACTGCATTCTTCTTGGCCAACTCCTGTCGTACACGGTCAAGTTTGCTCCGTAAACTTTCACCTGAAGAAGGTTAGAAGGAGGACAAAAGTGATAGAAACTCATTGGGACCTGAGTACTTCACATCCAAAGGAAGGACGAAATTTTGGGGTCGTTTGGGCCGTTCTGAGCCCCATACGATGTCGACAAGATTATTTTTGAGAGGGACCAGCTTTGATTGTTGAAGAGACTTCGTGAGTGCTTGAGCATCGGCTATTTTCCGCGTGAGTCGAGTGAGTCCATGCTTTTGCTTGGCAAGGATGCGAACGACATACTGGCCAAAATCAGAGTTGGATCAATCCCAATCCTTGTACCTTGCTCGAGGTTCTGCACCAGTGTTATGAATCTAAATCGGAATCGTGCGACTAGATAGAGCGAGTACCTTTGAGAGGAATTCTTGCCAAGTGGGAACGTCTCGTCGAACATCAGCTTCGTGTCGTCTTGGTTATCGCATATAGTCACCTGGCAAGCCTTGCTTCATCAAAGTCCAATTTCTACGTCCAACTTAGAACACAACATATATCGATCCATACATCGCTCACCCGTCCAACTGCTGTTCTGCTTGTAGGAAGTATCGACCGTCGGTGAAGAGGAAGGCATTCTTGAGTGTGATGACAGCACATCCTGCGGAACAACACATCAACGCAAATCTCCATGCGTGTCTCGAGCTCATCGATTCATCTAATCACCTGCGGACCCATTGAATCCTGATATGAATGCTCGTCGTTTGTCAGCTTCGGCGGGGTATTCGCTGAAGTCTGTCAATGGGTTAAGTTGGTTCAGGATGAATACTGTGAAAAATCGAATCGCACTCACGCTCGTCCTCACTCGGAACGACAACAGCGCCCACGTTTATCTCTTGCTGCTGCATCAACGCCCTCAAGCGGGCCAAGCGTTCAGAGGTATCCACCTGTTCTGTTCTAATTACGCCCATTGAAGTTAGTGATGAAGAGAATCTAAGCTTGTGGTGTTTAGATATGGAGGTCGAAGTTAATGGTACACGGGAAAGATATCGATGCAGATGGACATGGAACCGACGCCCACTGTACCACATGCCTCCGAGTCCAGAACGGTCCGAGTCGCGTGACCAAGCACCGATATCCGTTTCCTTTTCTCACGCCTTGCTGTGGTTTCAATTGAGCTAGCAAGCCTCGCCAAGGTATGGTATGAGGGAATTATACGATAAGTATGGGACCGTAGGCAGACATTCAGAAATCTCGGGCGACAAACAGTGATATAGAATTTGCTTAGAAACAGTAGGTGACGAATCTTCAAATGGTAATATAGACCTGTTTGTCCTTCACCCCTAAGGAACGACTCTGTACTATGCGCTCCGGATCACGAATAGTATTGCGATGCTACGGCGATGAAAATTAAGAACTAATCGTAGGACAGATAGCACATTGTGCTAAATCAAGTTTGCAGGTGCACAGCCTTGGTATTAACGACCACGCGGACAAAGGGTGTGGGAAGGTCACTTAAGTATTCGCTCTGTGGATTGTACACAGGGTAGAAAGCGGTGAATCCGACCCGTGTTTTGGCCGCTGTCTCGTTCGTGAATGTGACTCAATCTTCAGGCATCTCGATATCGACGACGCCTGTGGGCACGAATCTGTCGATGAAGTGGGTGTTGGAGTTCAAACGTTCGTTATCCGTATTTAGTAGCTTACCTAATTACGTTCGTTATTTTTCCCGTTCGCTCGTAGCTTGCTACTTCAGTTGACTACCACCGTCTCCTGAAACTTATGCTCGTCTACAGTGGGGTGTACTTTGGTTACTACACTCAGCCAAGGGAATCATGAGGTGCTCAGGCAAGTATCGAGTGACTGCGTCGAATATTGATCATTGGGTGTTTCCGGGCCGTCTTTACGATGGATATTCGGCTTGAAGATCTGGCAATCGTAAAGGCCTTGATGTGATTACAGTAGACTTTCTCGTAACGTATGGTAGTATACGTTACGAGATTACTACCAAACTCTAATGTTCGGCCAAAAAAAAGGCGAAAACGTCCTATACGCTATTATAGTCACTTAATAAGTGCTGTGATGGGCTTACAGCCTGTTCTGCCAGTGCAGGACCAGGGACCATAAAAGCAGGTGTAAGAACCCGCTCGTGCCGTAACTTATTGCTGAATACATTATTTCCGCCGTGAGGCCCACAGCAAAAGAAGGAATTAAGGAACGTTCCACACTGGCAAGTAGAAATCCTTGTTCTTCTTCATCATGGTATTACCGTAGTATAAGGCCGGGGGAAGCAGACCTCGGACAGTTCGCACGTTTAGGCTATGTAGAACGTGTTGGCATCAAAAATCATCCTCCTTGCTTGCTCATGAAATCATCCCACCCTATCAGTAAGTTTTACGGCAGCTCTAGTAGTAAAAATAAATAACCATGCCGCTGCACCTGCCGAGACTCTACTTTGCCAACTTGGGTTCCGGGCGAATAAAATTGTCCCTCGTTGTCCTCCTACCATGTCCCGGCCACCATCCCTCGTTCTCATACAAATCGCCTTCTCATTGTTTGCATCCGTGCAAGCCCAGACTCCACCAAATAGTAGCTGGCCACACGCATATCCCGGTATGCCAGCCGGTGATTACGGCCCGGAATGGCAGAATTGTGCGTCCTCAGTCGCGTGCTCGTTGAAAGCCTGTTTGTTCATCCCATGGCATTGTTGTCCTCCCAGACTTTCAAGTGACAGAAAGTTTGCCAAACGTGACATGGCCGCTTTCTCGGAACTGGGCTGGAAATATCCCTGTCCAGAGATCAGGGCACCCGAATAACACCCTTTTCTTTTGGGCGTTTGAATCTTCGAACGGAATAAATGGGACATTCACCGCGAATAGTACTGAGCCTTGGGGGATCTGGCTGAATGGGGGGTGAGTCCACGTGCGCATGTATGCTATGCGATCAATGATCCCGGCTAGTCCCGGCGCTTCGAGTCTTATTGGACTCTTATTTGAGGCGCGTCCATCTATGCTGGCTGTTTCTTTAATATCCATAGTGATGTGTTTGATTCAGCATGGTCCCATCAACATCTTGAGCGATTATTCTGCGGCTGAAAATCAGTATACATGGACGACTGTTGCCGATTATGTATACATCGACCAACCAGTGTATGTCAACGATCTTCTTTATGATGGTAGATTTACGTACTCCCTCCCACCAGTGGAACTGGGTACAGCACAGTTGACGCCAACGGCCTGAGTAAGCATCCTAACTACGTTCTAAAATGTTTGTTCTTTAGTGGTTCTTACACTCCAATCAGTTGCCAACGAGGATGAGATGGGTACTGATTTCGTGAGCATTCGTATTGAACCTGTCATGCCATTGAAGCACTGATTTAACTATCCGTAGATGGGATTTCTCGAAAATTTCGTAAAAGTGTTCCCCAATCTCGCTACGCGGCCTTTGTATCTTACCGGCGAAAGCTATGCTGGGACGTTTATAGTATGTGTTCCCAGCCTCATCACGCGAGTCCGTATAACACTGGTTTAGCCATACATTACTAAAGCATACTTCGAGATGGAGAATCCTCCTGTTAACCTGTCTAGAATTGCCATCGGGGATGGAACAATTACGTCTCTCGAAACGTGGGAGGAATTACCTGTGATCAGCGTATTGGAAACATACCCCCAGATCATTGGGTACGATCCTGTGGTGTTCGAGTACTTCCAAGAACAGTTCGTTCCAATGTGGTGATGTATATCAAAGGGATGTGCTGATATTCCATTCAGGAGCAAACTCTGCGGGTACAATCTAACGCTGCAGTACCCTCAGCCAGAGCACTACCCAAGTCTGAATGCTCCGATGCCACCCACTTTCGGTACCACTCTTGGGAAAGCCAACTCGAAAGTCACAAAGCGAGGGATCTTGTCTGACATACAGAATAAGCAAGCTGCTTGGTTGAAAGAAAGAGATGGTCTACCGTTAAAGCACCACGAGAGACTGCGTGCCCGTGATGTATGGAAACGGGACTTGTCTGGTCGAGCGAACGGCACGATCGACCCCTGGTATTTTTGTGACGTCTATCTTGAGATGATTGATTATGCCATCAATTTCACTTTCCCTTGGTGTAAGTCTCGTTTGTTTCGAGTCGCGCTCGTTTCTAATTTCATCCGCCAGCATTGGGCAAGGATTTTGATTTCTACGAGATTCAGGATGCCCTTAGCCCAGAAGTGACGATGGATGCTAGTGTTTTTCTAAATGGTTTATGCGACTCATGAAATGATTGCGTGGTGTTGACTTTCGTATATCCCCTCAGATGCCCTGACGCGTGCTGCACTCCATGCACCCACAAGCAAGGATTGGGTCCAAATTGTTTCCCCGTTTGCACAGACTAACGCTTCCGGTAAGCCATTCTTTATGTTGGTTTACAGTGACTTTATGCTTGTGCAGTTAATGCCTACGGCGACCCAAGTGAGCCTCTATGTCCATGTCACCCGTATATTTTTATTTGCCCGCTACTCTCGTCTAGGCGTTGAGTACGTCCTTCATGTGTGCTCTGTATGCTCGTTCACCAGGCGAGTTCAGGCCGATGGCATTCCTAACCGATCTTGCGACGAATGCCACGGAGCATAATATGGCGATCATCATATATTCTGGGAACGATGATTCGCTTGTTCCTCATTTTGGTTCTCAAAGTAAGTCCTTCCGTTGTTTTCCGAAACAGCAGTTTGATGACTTCGCACACAGTTGCTATCCAAGTACGGCATCTTGCGTGTGCGCTTTCACATCTAACTTTCTACTCTGTAGAACACCACGTTTGGTGGCATACAGGGCTTTACTCGTAAACCAGAGACGCCGTGGTACAACGATAACGGCGAGTTTGCAGGTATTGTACACCAGGAACGCGGCTGGAAGTATGTTCTGGTTGCACGTGCTGGACACCTCCTCGCGTATTCCAACCCGGTCTCTGTAAGGAAGGTTACATCTTTGTCCTTCAGAATCTCTCACACGATTCTACAGGGCCTCACGCTGGTCCGAGATTTCATCTTTGGCAACAATCAGACCGGACTGGTGACCAACTCGAGCTCGGGTGGGATAAGTGTTGTTGGCGGGGAAGTGTCATCTCTCGGGGGCGAGATCATGACCGGAGAGCCGGCGATCTATTATGGGAAAGGGACGACGGCGTCAAGTTATTTCTTCCCCTCGGCGACTGTCTCTGCGTGGAACACTTACATCGCTACTGCGACTGCGACGAGTGGAGCGAGTTCGTTGAGTGCGACGAGATTATGGACTGGGGGCACCTTTATGAGCGTGCTCGCCGCGTTTGCGTTGTACTAGACTCATCAGGTTGGGGTGGGGTCTGTATTCTTGTTACGTAAGGTATAGTAAGTCTATTCGCTTCAAGTTCTTGCTCAGTTTGTTACCTTTCTTGTGACAATTCAGAGACAGTACGAGTGGCTTTGCCCATTACGAGCACTTACACTAGGTTTGTTTCGTGGGGCGGTGAGTTCTTTGGATTCTTGGAGTACCACGGCAACGACATTATCCTGTAAGCCTGCTCGGAGTCACTGGCAAGAACCAAATATCTGAGGGTCTGCCTAGCTTGGCATCAAAGTTCAATGATCATACACACAAGCAACGGAGTCCCCTTGACCAGGGTTACCATCGTCTTTGACAGTTTGACGAGTCAGACTATTGGATTCCAGCGGCCGTCAGTACGATATTGTAAACTGAAAGTCACAGGATCTTTCGTGTACTCAAACAGCTTGCAAAGCTCGCTAAGACAGAGATAGAGCTCTGCATGGAATGTCACCGCTCACCCAACGAGGTGCACTTATCAACGCGAGTGTACACATGTAGTGAGTCGATATGGCACGACGCGCTCGTCACATCCCATTCATGCCGTTGCCATCGCTCATTTTTGCTTGCCTTTGTCAAACTCAAAGGCCTGCTGGAAGGATCTATGCATAAACCAACAATACCAGTTCGCCTGAAGTACTGACTACGCGAGAACAAAATGTCAATACGATGAATAGCACACAAAGGTGAAATTCAAGGCATTCATCTCACCTTATCAACCTGGTCGATAATCAAGAACCTCAAGCAGCATCTTCCGCTTCTGATTTCCTGCGTACAAACACGTGGATATGCCATCTCAGGACCCGCAGAAGAAGTTCGAGAGACGTGTCACGTATGAAACACACTAGAGGGCGAACCACGGGTCTCCGCGTCGACTTTCTTTTCATCTCCGTTTCACAAATTCATGACCCCTTCGTTCCTTGTATTCCTAACATCTCTTCTTCCTACTTTCCCCGTGGCAAGTGAATAGGCTTGTCCATAGTGACTTCCCCATTGACCACTAGTGCCAGGAGACAAGACATCAGCGAAGGAAATGTCCGTCAAGCCCCTGAATGTGGAGAGACATCAACATCTTGCTGAAACATGGACTACCATCATTATTCAACTGACTTCGTTTTGGTGACAGTAGATTCTTCAACTTATTTCGGTGGGCGTCTACCGTTGATGTTAGTGGATATATGATAGTGAGCACTTCCGTTGACTACCAATTTACGTCATCACTGAGTCACAGTCGGGAACTGTTTTGGTGAGCATCGACACATAAGTAGAGTGAATTAGGACTCGAGACTCGAATTCCCCAAACAGATTCCATCAAAATTCCGGCCGTGGTTGCGACGTGTGCTATACCGTGACAGTGGTACTGTCACGGTGCTTGCCGCACCAATTATAATTTCTCGGATATATTTGCTTCATCCAGTGGCACCCACACTTCAGCACGCACCCACAGGATTCGTTCGAACCCTGACATGATCTAGCGAAGGA
The DNA here is from genome assembly GCA_038090155.1 of Rossbeevera pachydermis. Lineage (NCBI taxonomy): Eukaryota > Fungi > Basidiomycota > Agaricomycetes > Boletales > Boletaceae > Leccinum > Leccinum pachyderme. The sequence continues at coordinate 99,859 of JBBPME010000028.1, forward strand.
TTATCACAGTGTCCCCGACCCCGGAATGGAGTGACCACTGAGAGTACCCTAATATCGAGAAGTATCCAAGTGGTCGCTCCCTTTGAACCATACACCTCTCAAGGGTACAATATTAGATACACACATATCTCACACATACTTAGGTAACATACCATGTATATAAGCTCTGGTCTCAGGATAGACAACAGAGATGTTTCCTTACCCTCTAAACCCTCGCATAACCCAGCCTACAAAGCTACCAACCGAGTAAGTATCAGCCTTTACTCTTATTTCCCTGTAGCCCCTGTCTAGGGATGCTCGACCAGCTCCCGCTGCCTTCGAACAGACGAGAGTCAACTGAGGTAAATAACGAGCGTGATTAGGTAAGCTACTAAATAAGGAGAACGGACGTTTGAACTCCAACAGTATGTACATGTGAGTTCCCACTCCATCCTAATAATATCACTCGACGCTATCCTGAAACCAAAAAGCGAGACGGGGAGGCAACATCCATGTGTAACACTATACACTATCTCAGGCTCCTCCATGACGTTCCACGGTAGAGAGACATTGCCGGTCGCGCATTGCACTTGAGCAGGTCTCCAGCGGTACTTAGCAACTTGTTGATAAGCTCCCGGTCGACTCGGAACCTGTCGATCAGGCACTGTCATGTAGTAAGTGGTATGCCATACCCCACGGCTCGAAGGGTTATCTATTAGGTTTGAAGAATATGAAATAAACGATGGGACGATGACAGTTCCGATAAACGCTCCCGTTTCCGAGTCGAGCCATGAACCACTTCACTTCAGATCGCGTATCAGTGCGTCAACGCGTCAAGGGCTCGATCGCCGATTACATAAACGAATGAACTCATACTAGTCCGCACCGCATGCCGGGGAGCTATAATTGATACAGAAACAAATTTCGGACGACTGAAACTCCAACGTGCTGCATGGATCGGGCACTCGACTCATCAACGTGTCAATCCATCGCTAGCCAGCTCTTCCAGTCAGTCCGATGTTCGCGGGGGATTTCATACAGTGTAACTTGGTAGTAACACAGGGAACCTCTCCGACAGCAGTTACATATACGACATACAGATGGGCCAAAAGCCATACAAACTTCAGCTGGAATACTATGTGTAACCAGGAGGAAAGGGTGGGATATAGGTCAACAGTATGTGCAAGGGAGTAAGATCACTACAGGGATTTGGACACTGAAGCGAAAGACACGTGGGAAGATAGAGAGATGATCATGACCACGTCTGCAAAAAGGGAGATGAAACTAAAAGACACAGTGAAAAGAAAATAGATCGTATCTAGATCCGCTGCAAAAACGAGCAACTGAAGAAAAGCAGAGGGTAAAAAGAAACGATGAAATTGATATTGATCAGTAGCTAAAAACGAAATGGCGAATGGTCAGCTGATCCCTTTATGCCATACATGCGAGCAGATCTGCCAGAAAAAAGGACATGAAAACGTATTATCAACAACAGAGCTGGCGATAACATTGCTTCAACAAAAAAAGCCCTACAGTGGAATTGGTGAAGTATCGTTCCAGTCGAGGAAAAGAAACCTGTGCCTGTAGGGGAAGAACAAACAAGCAATTAGTCACCGATGAAACTGGAGGATCCTGTGTTCCTACCCATGAATTTCGCAAAGTGAAATGAAAGATAGCGTAGAAGCTACAAGAGTTTGGACTGTTTGAGGTGTCTTCGGACCACCATGTCTCGCACTAAAGTAGAATCAGTAGCTGATCTCAACTCCGATATGTAAGGGAATAGCTCACCGCTTGCGAGAATGCCAGCTGTAGTATTAGTATCCTGAGAAAGATCAGATCTAGGCTCCGCAGTGAACGCCACAGGGAATTCTCTACCGTGACAGAAGTACAAAAACCATAGAACTTTCTTGGCAGAGGAGAGTACTCTCGGTGTATGGCACTGAACTTGCTCCTAAAGTCTGAGGGTCCAAATCGTTGTTACCCATGCACTCCCAGTCAACGAAATGCATAAACGAACATTTTGAGGCTGTTTCTATGTCATTTGGACGGTCACCATAGCTGCGAACATATTTGGCCAGCTTGATGCCCGAGCTGAGCTTGGTTTCGAGAATGTCGCATTTGTTTAAGAAAAGGACCAGATCAACGTTGGCCAAGAGCTTATTTGAGCAAACAGCTTTCCACAGCAGCACGCTGTCCTCCTGAACCACTGCTCAGATTAACCCGCTTCTCGAGTTGATGTCCTCACCAGTCTGTTCACACTTCGGTCTTCTGCGAGAACCTGATCGAATCCGGATATTGGGGCAAGAAATATGATGGCGTCCACTAAGGTAGTATTGCGATCAGACAGGCACGAATGACGTCAGGATGAAAATGCGAACCATCATCGAAAAAAGGCACCCATGTGGCTAAGAATGATGGTGAATGAGACTGGAGAGACAGGATCTAGATATCGCACCTCTCTAGGGTAGGAGGGTCTTTAGATAGTGGTATATTGACATGACCGCGGGACACACCTGCGACCGAGAACCGCCGACGTCAACTATTCTCCACTCGGTACCTTGTTCACGTCCAGCTGCAGCCTCCATTTCACATCTGTATTCTGAAACACCAACAGTCTTCAGACGAGCTCGCAGAACGTCGTCTGTCACATGATGAAAACGTGGATGATGGAGTGAGCTGAGCTTACTTGCCATCAGAAGGGATATAATGAAGTGCAGTGACGCGATCCAGGTCGTTCAAGAAACTGGAAAAAGACGTTGGCATAAACGCATCGCAAAGCAGGCAAATTTAGATGTTACAATCCTGGGAGTTCTTCCAACCTTATCTTGCGTCTTCGAAGCACCTCGCGGACAAATTTGTTGCTCCACAGTGCCATGATATCATCGCTGCAGCCATGTAGGACTTCTTGAGCTTCGTCGCGTGTTGCCATTCCGGTATTTCCCAGTGATGTTGGTCGACCTTCTCTGCGAGAAGTTTTTGCTAGGGCGCCTTTCCAAGTAGCGCCCGGACGAACGAATACCTCTTGCGTCCGCCATGGGCGCTCAGAACTAGAGCTGCGACGTGATGGGTATCCACCTAAGTTGGCGCCTCCAGCAAATGAGGCGAGGTCGTCTTCGCCTGGTGGGACAAGCTTTGCGATGAGAAGCGCTTCGATATGTCGAAGGGGTGTGAGGCGCATGCGAAGCAGGTCGATTTCGTGGGGTACGTTTGGGGCGTCTTCGTCGCTATCCTCGCCTGCGCTGTCAACAGGGGGTAATCGCACGTTTGCGAGGGCGTCCATGATTGTGCGGACGGAGCGGACGACATTGAGCTGTATGACGCTGCGCCATAGGATGCGCTCTTCACGGAACGCGGAGGGGGTGTAGAGTCGCTGAAAATCTGGTGTGGAGGGGTCAGCTGGGGGAAGGGTTTGCGGCTAGCCTGAACTGACGTCTAAGGGTGGTAGATTTTCCTGTCGGATCATGGACAATCGATTAGGGCGGGGGGATGAGGGAGGAAGAGTACATGCCTGACTCGCTCTGTCCGAGAAGAAGGAGCCTGACGACGCTCTTCTTCCTTTGCTGCTGGCGTTCTGCCTTGATAGACTCGTCGATCTGAAGGCTTATTCTTCTTGCCTCGGCCTCCTGGGCAAGTCGGATAAGGCGGTCCTCCTCAGTCTCGTTTGGCGGTGGTTTGAGGAGCTCATCGAGGGGGTCGTACTCTAGCTGGGGCCTGTTCCCTGGGGCCATGGTGGTGGTTGGTGGTGGTGGTATGTAGGACAGGAGTGGAATCCGGCAGCAGTATTGTACGCAAGGGTCAGGCACGAGCTCATTTCAAAAGCCCTGCTTGCCAAGTGTACCACGAAATTAAGCAAATTTCAGCTCAACTGTTTTGATTTCTCTGCAAAACCTCCGAAGATAGCTCACTGACAGAATCATGGTGTGAGTGTCCGCAGTAAGCAAGTACTTTGTGTCATGAATTTCTCAGCCGTGCCTGACTGGATTTGAATGCGAGGCAAAATATTTAAGGCACATCCATCACTTCGTGGGGATCATGCCCGGTCGTTTTCGCTTCCTCGGAGGGAACGTTCAGCTCAAGTTCTCTGCGAGGATAAAGTGTCCGTGCGATTCACAGGTCGCTTTCCCAGTGGTGCTAAATGAAATAAGACGATCGGCCTGGTCTTGGATCGGAAGAGCAACTCCGACCTCCTATAAGTCGACTCATCTCGACCAACAAACACAGATTGCTGACTCTTTTCCCCAAAAAACCTGCGTGCTGCAAGACACTCGTTTCAGACTGCTGCAATCTCTCTCGGCTATCTCCATCTGAATGGACGCTGTCCCAAGCTGATCGGGGGAAAGTGGCACGCGAATTGGCGTTTCAGGTCGTCTCCGACACGTCCAAATGCGGTCGAGACTAACAGTGCTTTACTGGGCATTCAGGAACGACACTGCAAGCGTCTCTTGGTTCATTATCCGGGCCTCCGTTAAGTTATTAATGCATCCAGATAAACGTCCGTAGTGCAATACAGATTGTATGTTCTTGCAAGAACAACCGATCCTGCCGTGATGATGAGATCGCCCGGCGGCGGAAGCACGGGTCAATCTGGGAGTCGAACATGGTCACCCGGCCGGGCCGGCTCTGTAATGCGGACTCTGCCCTGGTCAGACAAGTTATAGAACACGCAAGCATGACTCGGAATGCATGATGGGTGTGCCACTGACATGTCAACCTAATATCATGGTTGGGTTATAACCATGGCAGAGCTTTGAGGACCATGTACCCCCCAATGGAGCACACCATTCCGATTCCTTGTGGCAAGCGGGTTCCTGATTCCAACACCTGATGCCATCAATGTTCTGCGGTGCTCCGAGGGTTGTATTACTCTGGTCACTGCCGGGTGGCTCGGCCATCTTACACGCCCGTTCACCAGAGGAGAGGGAAGCCCTCCGAAGCCCGGACCGGGAGTTCCGTGAGCCCAAGGGGTAAAAAGTAACCGACAGTACTAGTATTAAAGCAGAAAGGCTGGAGTGGCCTACCCAACGGACCTGCCTCTAATGGAAGTGCAACAGCCTCGGCCTGAGAGACGAAGAGCACGGCATCACAATTTCTGATATAGTAGTTATTGAGATTGTTTGGTATGATTCTATATTTTTCGTTATGCCCTGCATTCAACATCATATACTAGGCTATTTTGAATTGTGGACCGAGAAATTTAGTATCCACTACACAATTAGTAAGTACAGGAGCACAGATCAGCAGCAGTGTCCACAGAAATATACAATGCGCCATTATTGTTCTCCGACGAACCACATTTGCTCCCTGTCCGCCCCCGAAATAACATAGCATGATATCAGCAGGCTGAGTTGACAGTTGCACAGAGAGGGACAAAAGGGCATGATCACGAACCCTCGAACGTAAGCCAAGGCAGTACTCGGCCACCACCGCTGTGAGCCCCCGTTGTAAAGGGAAAGGCGCTCAAAGAACGGCTCAGGTGGCATTCATTTCACAGATAGGCCTATCTAGTCTTCATCATAGAATGACCCTGGCCAGGCTGACAGAGCTGCCTGCGTCGGCGTCAGTGTCATCGTATCGTTGGGTTGCTCTGCTGTTAACGTTGCAGTTGGAGACTAAGGTGAGAAGAACGACCTGGTGCCGGATACATGGTCCCTGTGATAATCCCTGAGAACAGGTCTCTTCGAGCGTGGGTTTGGCCGTTTGGCCGTAGTCCTGAAAAAAGATGTAGGGTGACTGTCTTCAATCGAAAAAAATTAACACGCGGCCGGGGCCGTGCGAACTTTCGCCTTCCGTACTTCGCTCACATTGTAGATGGTCGCATTGCAATTCACACGGATCTTGATCATGTAGTACGCAATTCGCGAGACCAGCTAGGGAGAACGGGTACGACACCCAGGCGTCTCGTGGACCTGAGAATGTCGGAGAAAAGTGCGGAAGGTGCAACCCTGTTTGGGGGTTGAGCGCTGAGCGCTGAGCTCACGCTACGTCGGACTGTGGCGCATTGGGGGACTGATCGACCAGTTGGAGCATGGGCGTCGCGCTGAAATCGGATGCGGAGGCGGGAATGCTTGCACTGTCAAGGGTCCTTGGCATATTTTGAGAAGATTGTTTACTAGATGTATCAAGCGGAGAATATTTACTTACATAAACTGGATAAGAACTTCGGAACAGACCAGTAAATCCAAACTCCCAATAATAATCTCTCGAGAAAGGAATAGTAAGTAAAATTGTAAGGAAGCGATACTTAATTACAGTACTGTCACTCCCCAAGGACTTGACTTATCAGCAAGATATAGCTGAGCTGAAGATTACTGTATAACCCGGCAAAAGCCAGCTAGTGGGCGGCAGCGACGACACGACGCGCAATATTGTGCATTGTGCAGTCGCTGCTGCCCCCAGCACCCTCCCCTGACTGTTTGTGTGCAGCAGCAATGGTACAATGCGCACAATTGCGCATTGTACCGTTGCTGCCGGAACACCCGCCCCACCCGTCGCCCTCCCCTTCTCCCTCCCTCGCCTCGTCTCTCCCTTGCGGAGATGAGGAGACGAGGACAACAGCGACGAGGACGGCGCCGACTTCATCCACCCTCGCGCTCACCCCTTGCCCTCGATCTTGCCCTTGCGCTTACCCCCTCGCTCTCGGCCCGCCCCCACCCCCACCTCTCGCCCTTCATTCTCCCTCTCCCTCTCAGCCAGCCTCCACCTCTCGCCCTCGCCTTGCCCTTGCCCTCGCCTTGCCCTCACCCTCGTGCTGTGACGAATACGACGACGAGAGCGACAACGACGTGGTTGCGTCGTTGCGCTCTCGTTATCGTTATCGTCTCGCCCCTCCCTCGCTCTCCCCTCCAACCCCACCTCTCGTACGAGGACGGCGCTGACGCCATCCACCCTCGCCCTCACCCCTTGCCCTCGCTCTTCTCCCCCCCCCTTCCCCCCCGCTCCCCGCGCGCCCC